>JALIZH010029520.1:0-37768 GCA_030522465.1 Rhipicephalus appendiculatus | reverse complement strand
AGGAGCCCCCCTTAACGCATGTAATATTCTCTGGCAGAAGCGTAGAGTCGCACCAGGGTCAAACCTGAATTCCACAATGAGTGGTTGCTTTAAAGACTCATCAATGAACTTGCCATGCAAGTGTAAAATGGGTACTGGTCAACGACATTTTAAGAAACATTGTCATGTAAAAATCTAGGCGTGCTGTCCTTGAGCAAGACGAGCAAAGAAACAATGACACAAGTAGCAGCAAGGAAACCAGACGAGCGCTAACTTCAAACTCGCTTGTACGCCTTTCTCGTTCTAAATAAAATTGATCAAAATAGCTGGGTCTCAAACCAAGACCTGATGTCGTTGTGCAGACCGCATAGCCAGCGAAACAAAAAGTGGGTTTTACGGTCAAATACATCGAAGTATTATTGGGCGTTTTACGTCCAAAAACCACGATATGATTATGAGGGACGCCATTGTGGAGGACTCCGGAAATTTTAACCATCTGGTGTTCTTTAACGTGCACTGACATCGCACAGTATACGGGCATCTAGCATTTCGCCTCCATCGAAATGCGACCGCCGCTGCAGTGCTCGAACACGCGGCTTTCGGGTCAGAACACGAGCACTGTAACCGCTACACCACCACTGTGGGTGGTCGTATACCTTAATATAATTGGTTTCATTAGGCTTTCACGAACAGTTAGTAAAGAGTCGAAGACAAGATGTCTAGCATGCCATGTACATGTATAGCATGCCATGCACTGTCCTTTTAGTAAGAACAACCTAGCCATGTATATGCTCCGGTTATAAAGAAAAGTAGTATAATTGACGTACAATATAAGTGGCACCCACCGGTTCACCACACTCAACACCATCCTACAAAACACATTCTTTTATAATTTCTTTTGATTAATTCACTAGTTACATTGGTTTGTAAGTACCGTAACATGTCTTTTCTTGTTTTCCTTGTGGACATTAGATTGAGGCAGACAAACTGTGTGCTACTGTAGATTTAAAGAAACAACATAGCAGCATTTGAAGGCACGTAATATACTTTAATTGGAAATGGTACAAACTTAATTCTTCGATAAACAGTTTAAAGTGCGCATGTGCATTTATCGCAGCAAAAGGGAGAGTTGGGCTAGTTGGTTGGGGTTCATATTGAACAGCGCAAAAAACGAGACACAAGGAAGAGACCGCACAACACCAGCGATAATTTATCACTCTCACTTTTGCGTTCTATAAAAGAGCCTTGACTAGAGAGGAATATAGAGGTTCACTTTGTTGCTGTACATTTTATGACAGTAACGTCAAGCACCAATGATTCTTGCAGAACACACTTCGGCCATTCTTCTACTATTTATTATATTTTCTTATTGCCAACCGCAGTGTATGCAGGCCCTTTTGGTCTACATAAAACGTTGAGATAATATTAAGGACCCAACCAAAAAACAAAACAACTCCCCTGAATTTCAAAGAAAATATCCAATACGGGAATGCTATAACATGAACAGTTGGAATAATAAACAGATATCGCGACACGCTTAAGTATTGGGGATGGACAAAATGCATGGATTATGTTATGATGTTATCCACAAGCAAAACCTAACTAGCGCACAATTTTTTTGACAAGGGTTCCGTGAACACTAGCATACACATTTGTTAAAAGAAACAGGGCTTTATCAATAAAAGATAAAGAATGAGAAACATCTCTCAGGTGTTTAAGGTCTTTAGCTGTCGCTCGTTTTAGTGTTGCGTAATTAGTAATTTTTTTCTGCGGCACAAGCTGTTCAGCAGTGTATTCGCTGCAGAACTTGCAACGTACAAAATCGCACACATCTAGGTCCTCATAATGTGAAAGGGCAAGAAACGCAGACAAGAGTAGCTTTCGGCCCAGGAAGGTTGACAAATCCTGCGGAATGTCCGGGTGCCCTGTTCTTTTCCCTTATGATTTCAGTAAACATAACAACCTTAACAACTGCTCGTGGAAACAGGAGCCCAGCCCTCCACATCGTCGCAATAAATGAATTCTCTGCGTGATCTAGGATCGCGGCTTCCATCACAGCGTTTTCACTGCAAGATATACACGCCAATTTCTTAAAACCTGCATGCCTACAATAGCCGGCAGTGAATGTAAGTGCTGGCAGCCTTGACGCTTTTTTCTCAATGTCAGAATTTCACAGTGACGTGAAATTGGCTGTGTTCTGAACGTACACCTGTGAGCAAAAGTATATGGACCACGGGAGCGCGCGCCGAAATCACCGTCTGTGCCCTGTCGGGGCGCGCTCTTCTCGGACGAGACGATTGCTTTGAGTGAACTGCTGTCGAGAGCATCGCTCTGACGGACATCGTCAGAGCAGTGTTCTCGACAGCAACCTGCTCGCCACAAGTCGGCACAGAGGGCAAACGTATACGGACGGCAACGGTCCGTATATTTTTGCTCATGAGTGGTCATCTGTCTTGGACGAGTTCGTAGTAGGTGCTGGTAGCATGTGTAACCTTGGCAGGTCTAAAACTTTCTGGAACGCAACTTCTTTTCAGATTCATACACCTGCATTCTAGACACATGGTAATTGGCACCCAATTGGCACCCGACAATTGCCGATACTTTCCAAACCGATCATCCAATTGTCGGTTACAAATTTACCCAAAGGAGCATGCTCGAAATGAAACTCTTTCGGCAGAATATTCCTCGTTCGTGCAATGTGTGGGTAGTGTGACTGAAAGCTGTGTGCGTCTGACGTGTAGGACGGCCATTTTCATATTTGAGGCTTGTGCAGGGATCAAGCCATTGAACTATTTTTCCCGAGATTTCTACTTGAGGGCACGACGATGAAACAATTGGGCCTTTGCAATTCATTTCGAAACCCCCCGTCCTATTTTACGTGTCTTGACGTTAACAATGTTCCACATATTCAAAATTGTATCAATGTATTCAGGTGTCTTGTTTGCGTGCCGGAACGCTACGGTACCCAGAGCAGCAACAGTGGATGAATTTAAAAACCTTAGCACCAGCTTAACGATCTGACGTTTCATGTTTCAGGGCTTCAGAGCTCCCAAAGTATGCTTTGGGGCTGGTTTCAAGAGCTTATGCTCTTCAGCTTCCTAAAAGTGGTGTAAATAGTGTGTAGCCTTCCCTGAATACACAGGAACATAAAAAAACAGCCTCCCCATGACGTCTTGACAGACGATGCATCGTGCATGTTTCGCAACTGCCTTTTCTTTTGTACTATTGAACTATGCACGTTTTCGAAAGAAGATCGCTATATCACATGGGGTGTCCCGACAAATAGCGGCTCCCACGGCTCGCCGTTTATCATTCTCCGGCTGTAGTGCGCAAACGGTTTTGCTCGCGCACCTCAAGAATCTCTTGCCGTTCGAACACTGGGTACCGGGACTCTTTTCGCGACGTTCTATGGCAGCCGCACAGCGATCTGACAATCAGCAACGGAGGAGTGTTTGCCAGGGCTACAGCGGCGCACTGTTTCATCTTCTTCCATTGCACAAGCCACTGGAAGAATAGGACTAACCCAGAGATGCATGCTTTCGGCAAGGCTCGAATGTTCGTCAGACCGCGCCATTTCATAATTAAATAGCTGCTGCGTTGCACAAATCTATGCGCTTACTACATCGCAAAGTTCCACGAGGCAAGTTTCACTTTGGCAGAACATTTTTTGTTTTTTGTGAGGGTTTTCCTTTTTGTACTGTGTTATATCGCGATAACAAAATTCTCGCCAAAAGTTGTTTTACCCACCGATTTCGCTTTTGCGGTGACCAACTGTAATACTAAGAAGATCACAGCCGCGAGCCAAGCACTCACCTGACAATCGTTCATTTATTTCATCCACACAGTCTATTGCTTTAACAACCCCTGCTAACCCACGTTGTCTACATCTCAAATAATTTTGTGCTACCTCAGGGACAGGCCAAAAATTTACCAACCGATCGTTTCACGCAATGACGTCATACTTTGTCGTAAGTGATTGCGTTATCATCACGTACTAATAAGACCTTACTGTAAACGAATTACGACATTTCGCTCTTGACATCATTTGTTGTGTCTCTGAAACGGCGATTTTGTGACCGTCGTGTTTACGCCGCCGATGGTAACGTACGCCGTGCACCAGATTATTCGCTCATGTGTCTTGAAGATTTCTCTCCATTAACATGACCTGCAACATGAGGCGCGGCTAGATAGTTCAATGCCGGTGGATAGCGTAATTTATTTCCAAGAGTATCGCATTAATGTCATTGAAGGAAACGCACCTCGTTGTCATAAAGAGAACTAAACATTTAACGTGGGGCCATTCAAAATCGACAATCGGCATAACAATAGGGAAGAAGACGGGCCAGGGCAACGGCGATCCTCCGCAGGGTAGCAGAGATCCCTGGGGAGAGCTGTTTTGTCGACGTGGCCCGGTACGGGAACACCAACAAATACGTAGTGGTCTCGGTCGACCAACCTGGTTGGTCATCAACGCCGCATTGATCGAATGTTCCTCCTCGAGCACTGCCGAGCACGTGGCCATCGCCGTCGCTCTTCTCAACGAGAAGCGCGCGAACGTATACAGTGACTCACGGGCAGCCGTCCGTGCCTTCGCCGTCGGCGCAATCGCCAAGGAAGCACGCCGTATTCTCGGTGGAAGCGACATCTCTAACCACATCCTAACGTGGTTCCCTGCTCACATGGGCCGTATTGAAGTAGGCCCAACCAACCTCAACGAGCTGGCCCACTCCAAGGCGCGAGGTGGGACGTTCCGAGCCCACGGAGGTTCTCCCCAGTCCACGACGTAGGACAATAGAGATTAGCCCACCACATTCAATGAAATTACGCAGCACTTCTACCCAAGCAGGAGGGGCTACCCCCTCCTCACCGAAAACTACACAGAGCCCAGGCCATGACGCTTAGACTCCTGCAGACTGATTCATATCCAAATATAGCCTTATTTCACAAAATTTATCCGGATACTTACACTAGAAGCTCGTGTCCCCGTTGTGGGGAAGGAGCTAATTTAGAGCATATACTCTGGCGATGCCCCTCGTTACTGGGCAGTGAACAAGCCAACCCGACCAAGTGGTGCTCCGCCATCAGAAGCCCCAACAAGCGGTATCAGCTTTGGGCCGTCCAGAGAGCCCCACGATGTGGCGGTCAGGCTTAGCCTGCCCGTCCCAACGTGGGAGAAGCCCACTGTGCGCTGGTCGCGTCTCTCAGGACTATAAATAAAGTTCCACCATCCATCCATAACCATATGGTTTCGGTGCAATATCACCTGTTATTTGTGAAATTTCAGACATGCCTATAAACGGCCTAACCGACGTCAAGTAGACGTTGACTCGCGTTTTAGCATTGCCTATTGTTTCCGCTTTTTGTAAAATTGTATGATGCTTTCCGTTAGTACGGTTTGAGGGATGAAGATTTAATTTTTTTCCACACATGGTTGCAGCTGTAGTGAAATTCTTGTGAGAATAAGCATAAATCCTACGACTTGAACCAGTGGATCACACTGAACGATTACATGTTTATTTGTAATGACTGGTCACTCGATCAATGCCACAGCCGTCACTGCAGATACATTTCTACCATAACAAAAAGTGAAAAAAAAAGGAACAGTCAGGTCTTCTTCAAACATGTATTTTATTGAAGTTGTATTCTGGTTTTGAGAAATTTTTCACCATATTACACATTTCGTGCGTCCAAACAAATATCTACTGACAGGGTCCGGGCATGAGCAAGGTGGCGGACAATACATCCCACTGCAATCCTGAAAAGCAGTCAAGAGAATTATTTGATAAGTTACCTCTCAATGTTGAAAGAAAATTATGATTAAGGTGAACAAATTAAGTGCATGAAGAAAACATTTTCAGAAGTCTTGAAGTATTATATAATGTTCATTGCGTGTTGGCTGTTGCTCAGACTTTTCTCTCGCTTTCGTAATAATTTCTAGAGCTGACGAGGAAGGAACCGCACCAATTCTTGCTTAATCAAACAATCATCTATCAACCCGTACTATTTTTATTTAAAAACCTGCGAGATCCCACGCATTAAGGGAATCGATGTAATTCCCGAAGCAGCCAGGAAAGAGCAAATCATGGTGTACATAATAATCATGTCATGATTTACATTCTAGGACCTCTCATTTATGTTCGACATACAGTGACGTCACGAAATACCAATTATGATATATATATCAAGTTAACGAAACGGCCGTGAGCGCGGCATGAGCATGGCATGTAAAACATGCCGTAAATGGCATGCATGTCATGATTTTCTTGCCACCACACGTCATCCATGTTCGTCATACAGTCACGTCACGCAACAGCAATTTTGGTGTATATCAAGCTAGCGAAACGGCCTCGAGCGCACCATGAGCGTGGGATGCAAGTCATGCTGACATGACATGTCATGATTTTCATATTACCTCTTGTCATTTACGTTCGTCATATAGTCACATCGCGCAATACCAAATTTGGAGTATATCAAGGTAGCGAAACGGTCGAGCCATGAACGTGGCATATAAATCATATTGTACAGGACATCGATATTATGATTTCCATTTTTCAATCTGGCATTTATGTTGGTCGTAGAGACGCGTCACGCAATACCAAATTTAGTAACTAACGTTGAAAGTTGGGCAAGTTGGTACGGGTTCATCTTCTGAAAAAACGGCGCAGCAAGACGGGACACGAAGAAGTAGAAATGACAAACAAGCGCAGATGACAACTAGTTTATTGAAAAAAAACATGTCAACCTTAAATAGCCGCAGCAAGGATGATGTCACCTGTCAACGAGTAGCAGCGTAACCAAGAAACAACACCAGTCAGGGGTTTCAAACGAATAATCACTGCCGCGTAGTTAACCATAGCCCGTGGAACGGAGACATTCGAATTCCTCGTCGGACAGACTGATAGAGAGAGCGCTGATACACTCTTGTTTGTCGTTTCTAATTCTTCATGTCCCGTCTCTCAGCTCAATTTTTTCAGACGATGAACCAAGTTTAGTGCACATCAAGCAAGCGAACTCTCCGCAAACGCACCATGAGCGTGGCATGCAAGTCATGCTGACATGACATGACTGATGATTTTCATATTACGACCTGCCATTTATGCTCGCCATACAGTCACGCCCCGCAGTACCACATCCGGTGTATATCTAACCTGCAAACTAGCCGCGAGCGCACCATGAGTGTGGCATGCAAGTCATGCTGACATGACATGTCATGATTTTCATATTACCACTCGTCATTTATGTTCGTCATGCAGTCACGTCGCGCAGTGCCAAATTAGATGTATATAAAACTAGCGAAACAGCCTTGAGTGAACCATGAGCGTGGCATGTAAATCATGCTGCACATGGCATGGATGTCATGATTTTCATTTTACGATCTGTCATCTATGGTGGTCATACAGACACGTCACGCAATACCAAACTTGGTACATGTCAAGCTAGCGGAACAGCCATGAACGTACCATGAGCACATGGCCTATATGTCATGCTATACATGACATGCATGTCATGATTTTCATATTGCCGCCTGTCATTTATGTTAGTCTTACAAAAATGTCTCTTCATGCCAATTTTGGTATATATCAAGTTAACGAAACGGCCGGTAGAGCACCACGGCCATGGCATATAAACCATGCCGTGCATGACAAGTAATCATGATTTTCATGATATGACCAGCCATTCGCGTTCGCCCTACAGTCATGTTATGCCATACCAATTTTGGTGTAAATCCTATTAACGATACGGTCCGGAGAGAACAAAGTCGTAGGTGCTTAGACAGACAGACAGACAGACAGACAGACAGACAGATAGATAGATAGATAGATAGATAGATAGATAGATAGATAGATAGATAGATAGATAGATACGCTCAAACTCGCCGTATTTCGCTAAGAAATGCTTCGCATTTAAAATTAAAAACACAAACGAAGTTCACGAATTCCCTATGACTGCGCATGCATCTGTTATGCACGCAGGCAAACAGGTCCTTTTCTTTTTCTCAATTTCCATCTGTTGTTCTGATTGCGTTCAAGACGAAACACATAATACACAACCTTCCTATAATATCAATTTGTTAAATACAAATGGTTTTTGATGCCTTTTCAAAATCTACACGATCTGCAGACACTGCAGTCCCAACAAGATCGTTTGATGCAGATGTCTGCTGTTCCTTTAATATACAAGGTGTTTCTGAAAAGTCATCGAATATTCTAAAAAATAAGTGAAATGAATTAGCGGCTCTCCAATGTGGAAATTATTTTTCATATAAGTAATAATAATTCAGAATAGTTGTTGTGGTTTCAATTTTTAAAAGCACGGTAATATTGTGAGCGACGCCATTTTGGAAGGCTGCGGAAATTTCTGAGCACCCGTGGGGTCTTGAAAGTACACCTGAATCTAAGCACACCAGCCTCCATCATTTCGCCTCCACCTAAATGCAGCGGCCAACGCAGTCTTTTCTATATTGGTAGACATCTAAAGATGACTAGAGTTCAACTATGCCACTAGTCATAGAAACATAAGTTAACTTTTAATTATCACAGCAAGTATGTCGATTCAAATAGGAGAAATGAAGTTCTCTATTGCTAATAGTTGATTGCCGCTTCGAGGCTGAAAAAGCAGCTTCTGCTGGTTTTTGCTAATTAATAAAATTCGACCGACTTTGCCGGTGAAGCCAAATGCAAGCTGCCCATCTGGTTATGCGGCCAACTAGCACACGACAAAAATGGCGTCAGTGGTCACGAGAACGATTGCAGCGGTGTTAGTCCATCTGGGTATTCCTTAACATGCCCCTGAGCTACACGGAGTTCAAAGACGACAGCGTTGTTTCTGTCTTGCTTTCACTATCCTTAATACTGGAGCTATCTCTTGTTTTTTCCTAAAACACGTGGAAAATGCCCGCCGTGGTTGCCTGGTGTTTGTGCTGCTTTACTGCTGAGCCAAGGGTCGAGAGATAAAATGCCAGTCGCGGCGCCCACATTTCGATAGAGGCAACATGCTTGCGGCCAGAATGCTGCGGATTTAGGAGCAGGTTAAAAAACCCTAGGGGCTCGAAATTTCGGAGACATCGTCCAGGCGTCTGCCCTAATGATATCATTATTTTGTGTCGTAAAATTTGAACAGTTATTCTTGTATTACGTGGCCAATGTCAGCAATAAGCATGGAGTCTATAGGGATTTCGGACATTTCGGCTACACGCTTTAGTAACACACACAAAACGAAGTGAAACCAACTGATCGCATGCGTTAGTCGTGTTAGAAAATGCAGGACGGGCGGGCAACTGCATAACAAAGCATGATAGGAGACAATTCAAAGGTATTTCCATTGCATAAGCAGGCACGCACTTTTGTGGACAGTTTGTGTTACATTAGTATGTGATGTTAATACGTGCTCAAAGCTGACCAATAAACCCTTGTGCAATACCTAAGGCTACAAGTCTGCCTAAACGACACCCTCGCCATGAAGACTCTCGCTTCTGGAATGAAAGAACCAGCTCGTAATAAGATAACTTGGACGTGGCGCCAGTTGGCAACAAAAAAGTGTGTACCGCACTTGCCATCAATGAGACACAACGCAATGGCACACTCTCCATTTTACACAAACACAATACCCAATACCGCGGATGTTAAAGCGACAGTCGTTGTAGAACTATCGGTTGAGCATCGTACGTGTCATTAGAAGGTTGTAGGTTCAGTCCCTACCGGAAGCAACTTGATTTTTCACCCTCTTTAATTCCTTTCCGTTTATGCCAAATTGCCGTAGCTCACACTCAAGGCAAAATTAATCCGAGAGTCGAGCAGGCTCGCATATGAACGGAAAGACTCCTGTAGGCGCAGCCACTGATGAATGCGTGCCATGCGCAAAGCAGTTACGCTTCAAAACAAGGAACCACGGAGAGATTCAGGCCGTGTGCAGAGCTATGTTCCACGCCCAAAACCGTTGTCAAGGAAACTAGCCATCCCCCCTTAATATTCTTCCTCGCTAAATCAGTCTTCCAAATTGTGTTCGAGGTGGCGTGCTGGCGGTGGTGCCAACATCAACCATTAGTTCAATGATATTGGAACTAAGACGCGGCGCCTTCAGCTACAGAGCCGCCTGCACAACTAGTGCACACATACCGAAAGAATTAACTCACACTGTGTTCACTGTTTCTTGTGTACAGAAGTTGCGCAGACAGTCGTGTAACACACTGTTACAAATTACGTAAGCTGCTCTCCGGCGTCCATGCTTCCCATTGAACCAGTCAGGCAAGCTCACATTATAACGCGAATCTATTACGTGTAACCCTGAAATCAAGGCGACAACACTTTCGGGCACCCAGAGCCGTTGACATCTCGCATCCTACTGTCTGTGCCGAGGGTCAGCCGCAATAGCGACCACGTGTTTTGCAGCAAAGTGGCAACAAAAAGAAATCGGGAGTTCGTTTCCAAGGCTGACTTGAAAACTTATTTTCGTTCTTAAGACAAAATTTATTGATTAGACTTTCTTCATTACTTACCAGAAAAGGTCCTTTATTGAAGGCCGCAGTACGAGAACTTTTACTTGGACCGAATCAGTGCGAAAAGTAGTGAAAGAAGCGACAAATTCCATAATATCGCTGATTTCCCAATTATTTTTGGGGAAGGTCTGAAGCATATTTCACCCCTAAACATTATTTTTACTAAAATAAACCTCATTGAAAACCACACTAATATTAATATTGGTTAGCGAGAGCGTGAGCAAGTTTATGAAAAAATCGCGAAAATTGAAGATTTTTAAATGCGAAGCATTTCTTTGCCTACTGCAAGCGCTTTTAGCGTGTCTATATACGAATCTATCTGTCTGTATATCTAGCCACCTACGTCTGGGTGCTCTCGTGATCACCCCCTTAACATGGAGTAAATCAAATTTAGTATGGGAGGGGTAAGATGGTTTGGCGAATATGACTCGCTGGTCATGACATCAATAATGTGATAATCCCGTCGCGTACGCCGTCAAACCCTTTCCGCCAGACACGTGTGGCACATACCTGTATACCACGGGCGGGTATGTCCCACAGGTATGTGGGTATGTGCCACATATGATTGACACTTTATATATGTCATTCAGAGGCGCTATTATATAAACTAAGCGTCGGCTCTGTGTTGGTGTGCGAACGCTTATACCATCAAGGGCGTGCGGACAGTCCGTTGTGTGCAGCTTGTGGCTCCTGTGAGACACTTGAGCATCTTATAGTGCACTGCCCCCGCGTTCGCTACGCAGCGGGCTGCGCTGATTAAGGAATATAAATTCCTGGGACTGAGGTGCGCGACCATAGACGATTACCTCTTTCCGAGAGGTTGTGTTTTTCGACGCGACCAGGCCCGTCGAGCTCTACTGACTTTCATGGACCAAACGGACCTTGCCACCCGTTTATAGACGTTTTTTTTATGTTTATTTATGCTTGTCTAAGTCTTCGCCAATTTTTCTGATCCGTCCCTACCTTCTTTCCCTTTCTCTCCTCCTATTTCCCCTCTCCTTTATCTCTTCCCTCCTACCGAAAGAGTAAGCAGGCGTTGTACCCCTAAAGGTGGCAGTTGCCAACTTACTCTCTGCCTCTTTCCTCTGCGTCCTAGTGTATCTGTGTATGCAAATCAAATAATAATAATAAACGGCGAGAACAGGCATTGGTAATTATCACCCGAAAGCGTTAAGAAAAAAGCTGACATTGGCAGCGTTGACCAGACGAATGGAAAGAATAAATGTCATGGTCCTAGCAGGAAACGAACCCCAGCATTCTGCGTGGTAATCAAGTATTCTACCACAAAGCCACGCCAGGTATCGGAATTCCTTTTTCAAATAGACCCTAATGTTTGTGATACGTCAGTTGAGGTTGCAGTACTGCCTATCCAACTGTATAAACATTACTTATGTACTACTATGATACAGCCGTCACGTTGGGTTAACGTCAATTGTAGTTAAGTGCCTTCCACTGAAGTTCATTTATGTAGCAGTGTCCAGGGCTACCATCCTCGCGAGCACCAGCGCTACATATCAGCTTACCGCTTCTGGTTTTGCTAATACCCATAATGCTGTTGGCATCGTTACGCATGTGTAAACAACTGGTCATATAAAACATATTCGACTGTTCAACATATGTCTGTGCTTACATTTGTATGTATATACATTTGGCGTCATTTCGTAACGTTTCGCTCAATAAAAAAATTACAACACAGCCACCTTCCCTCCGCATACTTCTCATAACATCGATTCCCAAGGTACGTGGGATCTGCCGAATTTTGTTTTTTGAAAATATGTAGGTGGTAGTTAAACCACAAAAAAATCGGACTTATTAAACAGGACCGCTCAACAGAATCTCTGTAGTAGCGCAAGTGCTGTTTCGAAGCTCAACACAAGACATAGATTTTATATACATTTTCACGCGAAAGTGTTTTATGAAGGAGTCCACAACGGCTTCACTGACGGATTTTAGTCACGTATAAAAGGTTGTAAAACATACACTAACACATGGCAAAGAAAAAAACTAGATGATAAAGTTCCGACGCCGGGAGTCGAACCTACGACCCCTCGCTCCACCGCGTGAATCAAGTCGGCCACAGAGCGAACATTCTTCAGATTGCTAACGGCGAGCTATTTTATCCGCCATTTACCATTGGCGGCACTCGGAGCTCGGTGGCTACAGCATGTTCTTGTTATCACTAGCGAGGAGGGCGCGGAGGGCGCGCTTTAAAGGCCATCGCCCCGTGCGTGGAGACGTGCACGTGCCTGTACAGGGGCGTGCTCGCTTGCACGCGGCCTTCTCTCGTGATGGGGGCGGTCTGTCTTCTGCTTTCGCCGCAAGTCTGCGTGAAGTTACAGAGAGCACGAAGCTCACTTCGCTCGCTGCAGCTGTCTCGATTGCGAAAGGAGCGCACTGCTCATACACAAATAAGTAAGAATTGTGACAGTTGTTATTTCGCGCTCCTCCTGTGTATACATCTACGTTTGTTTCGTGCGTCCTCCTTTGTGTTTAAGCAGCACACTTCAAGCCACCAACTGTCAAAGTACTTAGTTCGCGCTCGCCTTGTGTATGTTCTGTTCATGCGGCCTTTCTGCTCGAGGAGCACGCTGCAAGTTTTGAGGTGCTTGCCATTCTTCTCGTGACATTACAATTTGTTGCTATAGCATTCATTCCCTCGCCCTTGTGGCAAAACAATCCACAATAAATGCTCAACTACCTCTGTTCAAATATGTTTCAATTTCGTGTTATACTGATGCTTCTGCAACAGAGATCAGTGATGTTTTTTTTTTATATTGGGCACAATTTAACAAAAGCAAACGAACTCGGTTAGGGTGTCATGGTCGTAATTTTTGTTTTTCAAGCAAAACTTTTTTGCCACAGTACTGCATGTGATACAGAAAAAAAAACGCCAGGCCTGCGCAGAAAGCGCAGAACAGTCGCAGCGAAAGCTAAAAGAGCGTCATTCCTAAAACACGCTCCAAACTCTCTTGGGGCTACTAATACAAGTACGCTTGCAAGGTACCCACTACTCCATTAATTGATTCGTTGGCTGATGACGAGGAAGAATTATGGCTGAGCCCTTTGTAATGGGTTGGAAGCATTCAATGACCCACTCGTACTGCAATGCATATTGTGTGACGCGTGGTTACACAACTGGCATTCTGTGACGCCTGGTTGTTACTTTACTCATCTACCACGTCATGCTGCGTATGTTAACGTGGTTCCTTCCCGACATAACGCTTGTATAGGGTTTCTGTGCGCAAGAGCTTTGAGCACCAGCATGGCTCAGTGGTAGAATACTGGGCTGGCACGCAGCGGACCCAGGTTATATCCTGGATATTTTTAACGCAACGGCGTTAAAGAGCTAGTTTCGCAGAAATTCCGGCGTCGGCGTCGTTGGTTTTGAGCGAAAAATCATCACCTTGTCCGTGACCGAAAAATCGAGAAAGATGCAAATAAAATAAACAATAAAAATGTCGGGGTCCGAGTGAAGATCAAACCCAGGCCGTCTGCGTGCCAAGCAGGTGTTCTACCACACAACCACGATTCTACTTCGAATTACATTTAAAATAACTTCCTCTGCTTGGAAATGCAGTGAAAAAAAATTGAAGGACACTTTGTACATTCCAAAGTGTGTTCGGCGAAAGCGTGTGGCCATTCCACTGATTATGCCATGTCTTTTTTCTTTTACACTCTCAGTGGGATAAGACACAAACCGAATGGGTGCGTGTTTTCTTCTTTAATTTTTTTACCGCGAATCGCAGCGAGACGCGAGACTCATCTTCCTCCGTTCGCATGCGTTAGTATTTTCTCGCGCTTTGCGCATCGTGCAAACGCCATCCGCGTTCCAGCTCTTAAATTGACGGAGCCTTTGCAAATTGGAAAGTGTATTCCGTGAACGTCTGGGTCCATTGAGACGGCGTCGGTCAGAATGATTGCAAACTCTGGGCACAGCGACGCTACGCAAGCTAAGCGCGAGCGCTATAGAGTCCGACGCCACCGGCGTCCGTCTGCGCATCCCGGCGGCCACCTGGCTCCGTGCCAGAGCTCGGATGGACGGACGGACGGACATGGACGGATGGACGGACGAACGGACAGACGGATGGATGGACGGACGGTTGAACAGACAGACAGACGGACGGACAGACGGACGCCGGACGGAGGTCGGACGGACACCGGACGGACACCGGACGGACGTGAGCATGAGACATTAAAGGCTTTCGCCTTAAAGATTACACCATCTCCCGCTAAAGGGAACCATGTGTAGATGCGAAGCAGCGGGCGCTAACGCTTACACTGGCGGCGGCGTTGACACTGGCGCTCATCGCAGCGTTGCACAGGAGAGAAACCTGGGGGGCGCAAAGCACGCAGTGCTCGACCGGTGTTTCCTACTGGAACATGCCAATCGCTGCTAATGGGCAATGAGAGACAGAAGACTCGGACTGAACACAGAGACCCGCAGTCCGCTTTTAGTTAACGCGCACGCTGCGAATTTTTTATCGTTCGACAACGCACAGGAGAAATTTCCCACCGGCACCAACTTGCAGGTGAAGATCCATTGCCATATATACGGGGTGGCCAGTGAACGGTTGTGCAGCGCGAGCAGTCGGTTTTTTCAACCAAGAAACTCGCTAGCAGACGCTGCCTGCGTCGGCGTCGCGAGGTGAGAGAGGGGGGAGCGTAGGAGAGGGGGAAGACGCGCATGCGCAGTGGGGGTGTGGATGCCGCGGGCAGGGATGCCCTAGAGGAGCGAGGGGGGAGCGTAGAAGGGGAGAAAGGGAGAGCGTAGGAGGGGAGAGAGGGAGGGGACGCGCATGCGCAGTGAGGGTGTGGCCTCCGCGGGGAGGGGATGCTTAGAGGATATAAAGGTGGAGAGGATGTTTTTTTTATTTTTATTTAATGGGTTGGCGCATGCGCAGTGGGTGTGTGGACGGACGGACGGACGGACGGACACCGGACGGACGTGAGCATGAGACATTAAAGGCTTTCGCCTTAATAACTTTCGTGCTTTACAAACGCACGCGTGCTGTATACAGGCTTCAAAATACAACATGTAATATCCCAGTAATGTTGCTTGGTACAAGCGCACATTGCCATCGGGCGTCAGAACATGTGAATATCATAATGATATCATGGTTCAAAGCCGGCCACCCATTGCAAAAGGCACCCACACTACGGCGCGTATTCCGCTAAGACCACGTAGTGGGTGCATAGCAAGTTCTAAAAAGATTTCCCGCTCATAATTGCTCGTGGTTTGAAGCATGCTTCCCATTACATAGTATGCACCAAGTGATTTAAGTACGCACTAGGGACAGGATATCGCTATCGCGTTCAACTCTTAAAGGTGAAGCTTAAGGGTCCGCCAATTTTTTTTCTTATTTTCTTAAATTCACAAATGAAGGTATGCTCTCTGAAGCATAAGATGTGCGTTCTTTTGTAAACGGCTCAATTGTTTATGCGTGCTTGTGTTCGATCTTGTTCTTGCCGCACTTGCTAGGATGTAGTGATATCCGCTGTATTCTTGCCCTTTGCCCGACTCTGTATAGTCTATCCTTGTAAGCTGTTTTCAGAAATAGTTATTGTATCGTGCTGTATAGAGAAATTATTTGTTCCTCCCGTTGCAAGAATAATATATCTTCTGATAGAAATTCCTTTTGAAGAAAATTTATATTGCGTACTCACCTTGTCTAAGCATGAATAGTCACCACGTTCTTCGACAGATGCTCCATCATTCGGACTTTGGGGGCTTACAGTGGCAGCTGACAGCACAAGAGTGAGAATCGTAATAAAACTTCTATCTGAAGTAATATTTATCCCGCGAAATACTGTTGTATACATCGCTTCAGTTGCACACTATGAGGCTTATTTCTAATACATTTGCAATAAAAAAGTCAGAGTTACTTTAAAAAAAAAAGTAAATATATTTAACTGCTGCCCATTTTCCCGACCACGCATTAGCTTAGAGATTCGGCAAATAGGCCGTTACATATCGGCGTTGCCACCCCAAAATGCTAAACTTGGGGTTCTTTAATGTACATCTATATCTAAGTACACGGGCCTCAAGCATGTTTGCGTCCATCAAGAATGCAGCCGCGACAACCCGGCGTTAACGGTGCGGGGTTTGAAACAAGCCAAGAGATTCCGAATCGTGCTAGGCATTACGCTATACAGCCACTTTTATTTGTTGTTGAAGCGTCACATGACCATGTTTACCTTAGCCCATTAGGGCCCACTCTAGTCCTTTACAAAGTAAACTTCCTTTTTTCGGGAATAGAAAATAGAAAACAGAATATTCTGATCTTGCTCAATAAAATTTCTTTTGCCAAAGATTGCAGCAAGATAATCCTAATTTGGAATATTGACTCGGTTAAATTTTTTCTGTTTTATTAGTCTTCAAACTTTAGGAAAATGAGAGTTTGTTAAACGCACGTGGTCAGTACTACTTTTTCTAAATTGCTTCGAAGTTTTACATTTTATATGTTGAAAAAACGGACTGTTTTCGCTTCAGCAAGAACAATTCAAATCCCCTGCAATGCGCGAGAAGCTTATAGAGTGCATAGTTTTGCTGTGAGGAGTAATCAAATGTTGGTGTACTTTACGTAGTACACTGGGACTTCGTGGGAGCATACATGTAACTCTTGTTGCTCGTTGCATCATAGACTGAACTAGCTATTTTTTATCAATGCCATTTTTTCAGTTATCGGAGACTCACGAGGCTGCGAAAGATGTCGCTGTGAATATACGAGAGCCTTTTGATGTTTTAATTGTCGCTTCTGACCCTAACATGGAAACTCAGGAGGAGGAGGGGAATGACGACGGTACGAATGGATGCTCTCTGCAAAAGGTTAAAAACATTGAACGAAAAGAATAGCTTCTGGTTTGATTCAGGAAAGCAAGTTTGTTTCGAAAACGGCGAAGACAGCAGCATAGTTGGTATGCTGACGAACGAGTACACAGTTGAGCCACTATGCTGTCTATCCTGGTGGCCATTCACCGAAAAGAAAAAAAAACGTAGTGCCACTACCCTCCCTCTTCATCCGCAGTAACAGTGGCATGAGGGGGGTTGAGCTCTACGATCAAGCTGCGAATAACTAGAAAATTTTCATCCCTGCGAAAAAAATGGTACCAGCCCCTATTTACCCAGATGATCGAAACAGGCACAGACAACGCATAAAGGTTCTTCACCACATTGGAGGTTTTAGCAAACCCTCTACGCGTTGACTATTGTCCATTAGTCGCATAATAGCATGACCCTGACTGCGCCTCGTTTTACTCAACAGAAGTATCAACAGGTCTCCAGCGTCCACTGTGCTTGCTATTACCCTCTATTCAGACGGACCTTTTCACAAGACGCTGGCAAAACAGTTGAAGTCTGTTACAATACATCGAAATGGTGTTGCGAAAAGCGTGACGTTACGCTTTCGATAAAGCACTGGTGCTTGAATAAGTTGCATGGGCCAATATAACTTTGTTTTTCTTTGCCAAGGGCCTAGCGTACTCGCCATTCTTGCATCAAGCCACCTTGCCCGTTCCTATCTCGAAGGCCCAGCGTACTTTTTAAAGTACAGTATCATAACTCCTGACAAAATACAAGTAACTCTATGAAAATTTGCACGTGTTATTGTCTATTGTGGCTAATTAAATATGCAAAATCTCAATAAAGTGGAACCAGTACTTCTTGCGTGGGCCTCAATAGGTTAAGAAAATTTATCTGAAACATGATTGTATTGTACTCGCGGGGGTAAGACCAATATTAAAAGACAACACTGTCTATGAAGACACTGTGAAATTGCGTGGTTAATGAATGAGACCTCTCTCAGGGACAAGACGTAAAGCTAGCAAAAGGGATGGTACACATCAATAAAATTTAAGCTTTGCAAACTTTTCACGCCTAACATGTGTCTCAGTGGCCATGTTATAAGCTTGGCATTCTACATTTGCACGTGCTGAAAAACGCTAGAAAATAAACCGCTTAAGTCATGCCGAAGCTCTCCAAAAAACTTAATTCTAAAGGAATAAGTCACTACGTTTAGGCATAACCTACATAATCTCATCAGGACATTCTGTGTAACTTTTTCGTTACGGGCATGCGATTTTTTTTTCTCTCTCCATGGACAAAGCGACTTTTTTTTGTAAGAAGAGGCCACCCAAACTCTCACTCTTACGAAACACTGCGTAACAAGTACCGTCGCAACCTTCCACTCGAAATATATATGTATCGCCATTGCTTGATGAACAATAGTTTCTTTGATGCTGCTTTCAAAATAGACGTGTGACGGCGTTACTGTAGATGACGTCTTGCATAACAGAAAGAACTAATTATCCACTGCGTTGCATTAGCAGACGTAGAAGCCAGGCAATGAAACAAAGATTTCCGGTCAGGCGCTGTGGTCGATGGTTGGTGGCGCAGTGCTAGCTGATACGGATTGGTAGTTTATGAAGCACTTTTGTTGCCGTTAAACTTTTGCTGTCGACTGTAGATTACATGCGTTAATGATACTTATGTTACTGCTTGTTTGTGTTCGTCATCATTTATTATAATGCTATCCCAAAGTTTGTGTATACCAATTTAACGCAGCTGCCATTAGTAAACCTTGATTTGCATAGATGGATGCATGGACAGAGTGACACACGGGTGGATGGGCGGATAGACGGACGGACACTCCCAAAGTGGCGGTGGTTGGCAAAGCAATTCGTCGCACTTTAGAAACTGTGAGAGAACGATAGGCCATGTGAAATCGTTGATACCAGGAACGATACATTCAGTATCTAAGTGACTAAAAAAGTGTGCTGTTTTTGCCTTCGGCTGCGCTTCAATGACAATTCTATGTCATTTAGTTGCAGAAGCAGGCGTGTGTAGTATACTGTGTTCTGATAATTTTGCGGAAGAGCGCCTTCGTGGAACCAGACATCTTTAACTATTTTTGAAATATGGTGCTTTTCGTGAAAATAGAGGATAAAAGAGAAGCGCAGACGCGCGTTTCGGCCGTATGATGTGAATACAAATAAGTGATGGCGTCAGCCATATACTTACTTCATTGCCAACACGGAAAAAATAATGAGATACGGTAGCAACTTCTTTGTTGTGGCCATTCTTGTTAGAGTAACCTCTGAAAAAAAGGAACATATAATTTTAAGTTTTAGCTGGCACGTTTCAGCGCAGTGATTGCTTGGTATACAAAATTATTCTCTTTCTTGGTACATTTATTGATACTAAAGTATATTGGATCACGTGAAATGTAATGCATTAAGACTAATATCATGCTCAGGTGGGCTGTCTTCCGAGTAGTTCCCACCTAACGAACGTAGTTCTAGCGATTGCTTTGTTCTTAATTATGGGTGTACGAATGGTAGAATATAATTTTAGAATGTAATCGAATATGAGTTTAATATTGCTGAAACAGTTTTCGTATAGAAAAGCAACCATTTTGAATGGAACCCTATGATGACACATATTGCCAAATTTAGCGAAGAAACATTACGATTAATTTTAACTGACAAAATTTATTACACTACATTTATGTAAACCGAGGTGTGCTCTTATACGGTAGCATACGTCGGCAAACTGACTCATGAGATGACTCATGCACTCACTCAGATTCAGGTCGGGCCGCGAGTGTGAGTCTGAGGGAGTCTCGGTGAGTAATACTTTGGTAAGTTTGAATCCAAGTGAGTCAGGTTGCGGAAAATTTTAGTGAGTGTCAGTCCGAGTGAGTTCGATTAATGAAAATATTGGTGAACCTGAGTCCGAGTGAGTTCTAAGGGCAAATAAATCACACCATATCCAAGAAGTGAATGATGATGAGTGAGCGAAGCTCGATCGTTTTCATCCATGGCAGAAAGAGAATGTGTGCTCTTGAACGCGCTTATACTTCATGGCCATCAGCGTCATCGTCATCGTTATCACGTGTAGTGGGTACAATCCACTATACTGGAACGCGCTTATACTTCATCGTTATCACGTATAGTGGGTACATTCCACTATACTGCGTCATCGTCATCTTTATCACGTGTAGTGAGTACATTCCACTATACTGGAACGCGCTTATACTTCATCGTTGTCACGTGTAGTGGGTTCATTCCACTATACTGCGTCATCGTCATCTTTATCACGTGGAGTGGGTACATTCCACTACACGTGGCTACCTACCTACCTACCTACTGCTACTACGACAACTACAGAGGAGGGACAGACCCACACCCTAAGGAGCTTCGCCCCTAAAATATATTTCTTCAGTGAGTCTGAGTGAGCCTTACTATTTACTACCGATTTATGTTCCTATCTACTTATCTTCAGCATTACTATCAGCCTTATCTCGACTTTCCTTACTCTCAAGTCTATTTACACATACATACCTCAACGCACTAGCGTTCATGCTTCACCTATATATTTATCTATAAGAGGCGTGAGTTATAGGGGGAGGAGGGGGGAGCCATGGCGATGACCCCCTCCCCCTGCAAGCTCTTTCATGGAAAGATCTTGATAAAAATATCTCGTGTGACTAGCGTATCTCATCGAAACCTCGTAACTGGATTGAAACCACTGATAATCCGTATTCGAAGGTACGAGATCAAAAGACTTGTCATACAGCACCGATTCTATGAGGTATTGCCTTTAGTGAACATTGACAATCAGCATCGCAAAAGGTGATTTTATGATAAAAGGCCCATGAGTTCACTCACTCAGGCTCACTGAGACTCATGTGAAGCCTTGAGTCTGGGTCTGCATGAGTTTGGCTGTGATGTTTATCAAAGTTGGTGAGTGTTAGTCCGAGTGAGTCCCGTTGGAGAAAAAGTTTAGTGAATCTGAGTGCGAGAGAGTACAGTTTAGGAAAATTTGTGAGTCTGCATTTGAGTGTGCCCTTCACACAGAATTTTTTTCTTGAGTGAGTCTGAGTGAGCTCCAGTTTTTTTGCCGACCTATGAATATTAGTGACTAGGACCTCGGAAATATTTTCTTACTGCTGGCTGAAACGCCGCTGTAAACTGAGTGCACAGGTTTTAAGCAAGAAAATTCTGATACAATGATCGCTATATCATCTATAGTCCTATAAAACTTGCACTGCTGCGTCTTTGTGGTTAAATCAATAAAACAAAACAGAAAAAAATTATTTTATAACAGGTCGAACGTTTGGGGCAGTCCCGTAGGAGTAGATTATTCAAAAAACTGTTCGAAAGAACACGGCATTTTGAATAAGCGTTATTATGTTCAAGTAACGAATAGAATAACACGCTGCTCGATTTGTTATTGAAAATATATTTTATATTTGAACGCCTGCAGTCTAATGCAGCGTTGCCTTTCATTTTTATTCATCAAAGTTCACAGCAAGTCTGGGTGCAGCAGAAAGATGTTCGTCAACAAGTAAAATTTTTCAACCAGTTAGTGTGCGAAACGTCACAAAGGGTCACTGTAGTTGTCGTACCCCTGATGAACGTAATATTCTCTCAAGTTGGTACACTGATTCCGCAAAAGGCTCTGTAGATGACAGCTTAACAAGAAGGATGCCCACTTAAGGGCTCTTTGAGTGACTGCGCTTCGCCGCTAGTTCCATTCGCGCGCTGTCACACAGGAACGCTTAGTGTTACTCGTTTCAAAACGTTGACCAAGCTCAATTCGCTACTTAGGAGTGTCTAGCTTCGGTAGCAGTCGCTCGAAAATAAAAGTTGTGATCAGAAGTTGAGTTCATGGTGTATTTCAAGTGGTCGTTTCCATTATTAGGATTGTTATGCAATAAAACATCTTATACCCCAAAACTAGTTTACTATTCACGCTCTAAGGAAGTTTACGGCCACGGCTGGCAGGCGCATGACCAGCATGACGCCGTGCGAAGGCCCCATATGTCCCGTTTGTGCCCCTAAATTTATTCGAAGGGCTACTCACAGATACAATACGTTATTATTTAGAAAATATTGCCTGAAATAACAAATAAATGTTGTGCTACTTAAGCATCCATCGTTATTACCATAATTTACAAAGGGCGCTTCTCTTTATTGCGTAGCAGCGTGCCGCGAAAGGGACATTTCTGGGGCGCAAGTGTACTCGCGCAAAATGGCAATAAATTTCTAAGTGGGACAGCCGTATCAATCGGGCAGAAAACGCATGACCTGGCGTAGTGTCTGCTGTGTTTAAACACATGAAAAATTAAGCCATTCACGAAATTTAGTGCGCATATATTAACAAGAAAAAATTCGGCAGATCCCATGTACCGTAGGAGTCGATGTTATGCGAAGCTTGTGGAGGGAAGATGACCGTTGTGTGATTTTCTATTGAGCGAAACGCTGCGAAATGACGCTAAAGATATGTACAAATGTTGTACGCTAGACATGTGTTGAATAGTTGCATATGGGTCATACCACCAGTTGTTTGCAGTTGCGTAAGGACGCCAGTAGCAACATGAATATTAGCACATCAGAAGCGGTAAGCTGATATGTAGCGTTTGTGCCAGCGAAGATGGTAGCCCTGGGTATTGCTACGCAGACCAACTTCAAAGGATCGCGCTTAACTGCAATTGCGGTTAACCCGCCGTGACGCCTGAATCACAGGAGTACATTTGTAATGTTTATAAAATTAGATAGCCAGCAATGCAACCACTATTGACGTTTCACTGTCATTACACCTTCATTGGGTTTCTTTCCAAAGCGTCTTCAAAACCTGGCGTGGCTCTGTGGCAGTATACTTGATAGCCACGCAGAATGCTTGGGTGCGTTTCTTGCTGGGACCCTGATACTTATTCTTTGCATTCGTCGGGTCAACGTTGACGATGCCACTGTTTCTAACACTCTCGCATTTAAATTACCAATGTCTGTAGATAAACTGTCAATCACCTACGGCACATACCCGCATACAGCGCTCCGTGGTATACGACTATGTGCTACAAGTGTCTGGAGGAAAGGGTTTGACGACGTACGCGACGCGATTTTCACGTTATTCATGTCATGACCAGCCAGACGTAATAAAAATTGCCATGACATCACACTGGTATAGGGCGTATATCACATTTAAATTCATGTGATGTTCAAAATAAACATTGGTCGCAGCTTGTAGAACCACAAGTTATCGGAGAAGCAGCTTACCTTACAGTTCAACTATACTCTATTTGAATAAAATGGTATTCAGTTGAGCAGGAGAAGCGAACAAGGTGTATCCTTCAAGGATAGCTCACTCTTTAACAAACCGCAAATCTACTTCTAAACATGTGTCGTCTACGCTCTTTTATACTCTCAACCGGAAAAGCAACCACCTGGAGCGTCCCTCCGATTGGCTGCGCCGCTTACGTGGCTTCTGGGTAGCACAAAGTAGTATCATAATAAGGCTAGGGCTGCTAATATAAAAACAAAGTGTATGGCATTGACCAGGAAACATATTTTCAAAGAACCGGGTAGTGTGTACGTCAACAAGAATTTCTTTAACGATTTCAATAAGAAACAGAAATGCCTAACCCGGAAATATCCGCCCCTTTGTTTCTTTAGGAAAACAGACTTTTGTTTTATTTCGGAAGCCTTCCCTGGGTCATAGTAGTTATGTTTATTAAACCGTATGTTAAAAGATAAAGACTAGCCAGTTAAGTCAACCGTATAATTAAAGTTTCCCTCTTTAGATTTTTTATTCTCCTACTGTTAGTGTAAGGTTCCCAACCAGACGCTTCTTTCGTTAACCCATCTATTATCGCCTGTCACATTACCTTTCTCTAATGCGCAAATTTCATTACACATTCCACATTGTGATATTTGAAGAGCAGCGAAGCATTGTTGCTCACGGCACAGAGGTGACACTGAATTCTTATAAAGTGACCGTAAAGAAACATAATTTTCATGACCGAAACAAAGAGCTGCGGAAAGCCACTTTTGAGTATAGCGTTTGGTCATTCATCGTTTTCCATTACAGCTCCATGCGCCTTTTTGCCGCGAACTCCGGAATCTATTGTCTGGCTTGCCACGTACGTCGGTCGTTTCGTGTGCGATCTTCAGAAGCCGTTTATTAGCATGAGTCTTTTTTGCCGCTTTCCGCGTTTCGCGAAACTTCATTGTAGAAGTGATGCGCAGTAGCGTCTGCCTAATTTCTGCGGCATATACGTCTTTGCCCGCACAGAGAGATAGAGAGAGAGAGAAAATAAAATGAGAGAAAGGCAGGGAGGTCAGCCAGAATAGTACCATCCGGTTTGCTACCCTGCACTTAGCGGAGGGGAAAGGGAAAGAAACATGGGAAGGAACGCGATGAGAACAGTAGACGCGCGAAAAAAAAAAAAAAAAGAAGCGGAGGTGCTATAGCCTATTCAATAGGCCACTGCCACCCAAAAAACCGTCAGGCCTGCGCGGAACGCGCCGCACAGTCACAGCGAAAGCTGTAAAAGCGGCTTTTCTAAAGTCTTTTTAAACACTCTTGTGGCACCTATTACAAGCAACTTGCGTGGTACCCGCTACGCCATAAATCATCATAACTTTTTGTGCTGTGGGCAAGCGTCCACTGTGCCATTATTCGTCATTCTTCAGAAAAGCGTGGTACCCGCTACACACTTGTAACGCGTTATTGCACTTTGTTGATGCTGTGGCTCACGACGATGAAGAATTATGCCTGAGGCTTTTGTAATGGGCTCGAGCATTGAACGACCCACTCGTTACGCAATTCGCATTGTGTGACGCCTGGTTGTTGCTTTACTGTTCTAAAACGCTTTATTACACATGTTAACGCGATTCCTTACCCGACATCAAGCCTGCATAGGGGCAGTTTGCACCGCAGTTTGAAGCCCTGGCGTAGCTCAGTGGTAGAGTACTGGGCTGCCACGCAGAGGACCCGGGTTCGGTTCCCATTCTGTCCTAGGTGTTTTTTATTTATTTAGTTTTTTTTCTTATTTTGAGCGGTAGTGGTTACGGACACCGGCGGCGGCGACGGACAACTACGGCACAAAAACGGCCCTTGTTGTGATCTCATAACAGCTTTCGATGTAAAAGTTCAATAAGGCCTTGACTGATTTTCTGTACGAAGACAGTTCGTGTCGGCATTTGAGCACTGACTCTTCTGACAAGGGTCTGCTGTCGTCAAGGCGGGCCAACACAGCACTTAGCGGCAGTCTGTGCACGCTGTAGCGAGGGCAGCGACAAAGAACGTGGTCAATTGTTTCATCGCTGCCGCAATGGTCGGAAGCAGCACTGCCTTCCATGCCGATTTGGAAGGCAAAAGATTTGGTGAAAGCGACACCAATCCACAGTAGGCAAAGCACCGATGTCTCAAGTCGAGAGAGTCTGGACGGAGGCCGAAGTCGACGAGACGGGTCCAGCCGGTGCCGAAACCACGGACGGTGCCGTAAACTTGCTGTGTTCCACAGGTATTTTACATCTTCATTAGCAATCTCTCGTAGTTTCATGGCAGCATCAGACCTTGAGAACGGGATGGATTCTTGTACACCGTGTTCGTGTGCAGATCGAGCAGCTGCGTCGGCACGTTCGTTGCCCAATATGCCGCAGTGACTTGGACGCCCCTGAAACGTGATTTCATGTTCATAGGAAGAGGTGGTGGAGGAGCGCTCTGATTTCCAACACTAGTTGTTCATGAGGTCCCCGACGTAAGGCGAATATCAAAGACATTAGTGCTGCCTTGGAATACGTGGACACGCTCCATTTCTTGCCCGCACACAACTTCGCATTCTGTCGACCAGTCGTGGGTAGCGGGTTTTCTTCAATTTCTGCAACACATGCCCGAGCGTATATTCTCATTATTTTCATTATATCTTTTATGAAAGAAGCAATGTTTGCGAGTAGTGGGTTATGGGGAAAGATCACCGGAAATAAAAGGCTGTTCCGACGCAGCGCCTGCGGTTGCCGGTTACTGACCTTGCTACATGCGCCGTTCATTTTCCGTATGCGAATCCAGAAGCCTGTTCCTTGATGATGATATTTTCTGGAGGATATTTTTTATAAATCAGAATTAAACTTTTCTAAAAAAAAGGTAAGTATGAGGCACTAACCCGGAACATAGAGTATTTAATTGAGTAGAAACGCTGACTCCTTATTGTTTTCTTACGAAGCCGCAGTTTGAGCCCATGCGTTATTAGCAACTATAACGCACCCTTCGAATCGAATGCATTAGGACTTTATGATAATGTAAGTTCTATTAAAAATTAATATGAGGCACCAATTCCGAACATATAGGATTGACGTAAGAACAAATACTCACTTCCTATTCTTTTCTTAAGAAGCCGCAGTTTGAACTCATGCGTTTTCAGCAACTACAGCGAACCATATTGCATTTTTTTTTATTTTCGTGATTTCGAATAGTCTTTCAGTGTATTACGAATTTCTTTCTTTTGTGGTGGAACCTGGCAAGTGCTAAGAATATTTTTCTGTAAATTTATTTATTTATTTATTTATTTATTTATTTATTTATAAATACTGCAATCCTTTTGTATAACGTATGAGGATACGTATAAAGTATAACATGTTTATTTTAAAACTCAATAAACAGATTCCAGAGTATGTCACATGGCGCGTGGTAAACGCACGTACCATACCTGCAGAAAAATTTTACAGGGTATGCATAGGACGAGGTTAGAATGACAAAGCAAAAGGCTAGTTGGAACATAGAGATGTGAAGTGAAGCTCTCAGCCCACGCGGCGATGCGTAGGCATTGTGGAATGGAGCTTTATAATTGCGACGGAAGCATAAAAACGCACAGCCTATCGAGTGGTAGCGGCCAAATTTGGCCTGGTTCGACTAGAAGCGAACACGACTCGCGCGTCTTCCAGCACATAGGGCGTGCCTGGCTTTATCTTTACTCACGCGACCCCACAAAGACGAAGTTGACGAAATATACGTACAGCTGCACCACTCACTTTTTTGGGCATATTTTCTGTACCATGACCTTGAAGCATTGCCACATAAGATTTTTTACCGTACAAGAGTTTTGCTAAAATGACACGCCTAGGTGCGGTTCCGCAATAGCTCCCTCGATTTTTGGACATGCATGTGGGGACGTGGTAGCAGCACTATCGGCCCCATTTGTTACGGTGGCTGACACTGATCCGTCTCCCGCAAACATTGATGGACCTTAAGGTTGGCTACATGCAAGGATTCAACCGCTGAAATGCAGCTTTTACGGCATGTGCGCCACATGCCCGAGCGGCTTTTAGTCCATGACCTCCCCATGATCTTCCATATCGACTTCATCCACGACTTCTTGTCCATAGCCGCGATAATATCGGAGAAATCACACCTGAAAACTGTTCGAAACAACCTGCTGAGCAACTGTCCGATAATGTGCGACCATGCTTTGTTACTGCGCCACTTAGTAAACATACAGGAACTCTAGCCGAGGTTGGCAATTATTCGGCTTGAGCTGACAGCCATTCGCCACCATCATCTAATACTACCTGACATTAGCATCGCTGTTTGGATAACCGGAGCTCACATTACAAACGTGATACATGGTTTAGACATCATAACCAGTACTGGTGCCTCCATTATACGCCATTTTTTCGTTATAAGTCAAAACAAGACTCAATCGCCTTGTATTTAGACACTATTATTGAACACTACCTCGTGGTAGGCATCAGTTAGCAAAAATTAGCGTGCAAGAAATATTAGCAAACACCAGATGGCCTTAGAAATAATTTTTGCCGACATGAGTTGACATTAAAGAGCGCTAACTACTTTC
Source organism: Rhipicephalus appendiculatus (assembly GCA_030522465.1). NCBI lineage: Eukaryota > Metazoa > Arthropoda > Arachnida > Ixodida > Ixodidae > Rhipicephalus > Rhipicephalus appendiculatus. Next base: position 9,664 of record JALIZH010029520.1, on the reverse strand, counting down.
TATCGAACTAATTACAGCAAGCCAGAACAATGCCCGCAGTTCACCGGTCTTTCCCCATTTCCAGGGTTAACTAAGAGATGACATATGTTAAACATTACCAAATGTCTTGCATGCGAAATCATACAGGCACCGCGTAACGTCGTCCCGATGGGCAGTTTGAGTTTCAGCTGATTGTGCTTCATCCAGAGCTTACACGCATATATATACGTACATGGAACGATTTCTCGCAGATAAAAGCTGCGACCGAACATATCTCTTCCTGACTGCACAAAGCAACAATAAACACCTTCAAGTGCGGAGGAAATCAACAAAAAAGTATAGTAAGATCATTTCAATAAATAAATAGGAAATGGAGCAAATGATTGTAAATATCAGTCATTAATGCCAAGATAGTGGTGCAAGCTAAAACTTTACGTTAGCGAGCGAACTTCTCCAAATAATTGCACCAACACTCTAAGGACTATCTCATCGAGGACAATGTCGCGCGATTTCTGAAACACTTTTGTTCATACATTATGAATCAAATATTGCGCATAGTTTTAGAATTATTATACTTTTATCAAAGAAAAAAATGTGCGAGTATTCGCTTACACGAGAAATATTACCGGAAATAAAAAGGCTGTTCGGAAGCAGCGCGTTCGTTTGCCGGTTGCTGACCTTACTATATGCGCCGTTCATTTTCCGCATACGACTCTGGAAGCCTCTTTCTTCTTTATAAAAGCAGTCATTGTTCCTTTGGTACTGTAGTTGTGGGGCGGGAAAAGACTACGTCAATTTACGTTATCGTAAAAGGATGGATGAAAAACAGGAGCATCGTATGTTGGCGGCAAACAGGGCAACTTCTTTGAGAGGTGATCTCACGTTCAACGACCCGGTTGTTTTGAATATGCAGGCGCTTGTTGAATCGAAGGGCGTCGGACTATACTTGAAGTGTAGTGAGCGGAAAAGCTAGCACTGGCAGAGGATAAGTCAGCGAAATCGGAAAGTTTAGGAACAATTTCAGAAGTGATATTGCATCGAACTTGCGCGCAACAAGTGTAAATAATAAATATTCACCATTTAACCTAGTGTTAATAAAACCCAAACATGTTACTACATAAAGGCGCTTCCATTTGTGGAAGGTGAAACAGTGGCAATTGTGACACGTTCAGGAACGCGAATCTCTGCTTCACAGGCCTGCGTGCTGTTGAAAGAGGCATAGTAGTAGTGAATAGCTTCATTTATTATAAGGTTTCTGGGAAAGCGGGTGAGTATCTAAGTCCAGGACTCTACTGGCCTTTGCGGCTCGCTGGGCTTGGTCGAGCAGAGCTATCAGGCTCTCCCGCTCCTCAATAACACGGCAGGTCTCCCACGGCCTTGCTCGAGATCTCCTCAAAAGACATGGCTGATCCCTCCGTCATTGGAATCGGTATAACACGAAAGTGAAAAGTGTCTTCAAAGAAGTAGTGCTTATTGTGTAGTGATAATAAGAGTTCGTACAAAGTCTACTGCTGTTATACACCTATAGCACCGTATGACGTGGATGCACCCACGTCGACGCCTAGTGGCACATCCTCATCGCGGCGACTAACGCCCATGATCATGATTTAACCGCTGTAATAGTTAAACTTCTGAACATATACCTGGACACAGCGTGTCACGAATCGCACGCAAAGATGACATCAACAAGCACGTAATAAACACTGGTACTGTGCACTTTTTCAAAGCGTCGTCAGTGAAGGAAAGAAACGGCACGGCGTGCACTCCTGAGGGATGCAGGAGCCTGTGCTCCTGCATACACTACCACACTGCGCTTCATAAACACGGGAGGCAGAGCGTCAACCGCGAACGCGCGCAGGCATTCGGCGTCCCGCTGGCATCCGTCTCGCTCCAAGGCACCACATTCGTCCGTCGACATCATTGCCTTTCTGCACCGCTTACTGCAGCAGTTTAATTGGTCGGTGCTATCGCACTTGAAGTAGTCGGCTGCGAAACACCGTTGGTGCATGTGGAAGCGCACTACTCCAACAACGAGCCGTCACACGCTTACACGAAGCAAAAGGCTAGAGTGATATAACTGCGTCTACGGCGACTCCCCGATGCTAGCGCGGGCAGCGTTTGTTGCTGCTATCGAGACGCTTTCACCATGACCTCCGAGATTGCGCACCGGCACGCAATCTTGGACGCCATGATATCGGTGCTAGCGTCGTGCCGCATTACTTCTCTTCATCGCTCACAGACGGCGGCACCACCCGCCGCCGCCAACAGAGAGCACTGAGCGAGAGAGATTACATGGGAGATATAAGGCGCATTGGTAACATGTTCTCCGTCTGCTTCTTTAGCTCAGTCAGTAGAGCGTCGGGCGTTACCGTCGCGGGCGAAGGACCGGCGGGGGAACATTTTCATAATAATTTTTCTTTCTCATTTGATAGCGTTAATTATACCAACGTCATATCCGTAACGGATATGCTTGGTGGACCTCGGCATAAAAGACTTTCGTGTTAAAAGTGAGAATAGATTTTTCTGGTGTCGCGATTCCCATTCCCACTTAATGTGGGCGAGAGTTGCCCGTTCTCCACACCACGGACAGCTGTGCGCGTATATTGTGAGATTTATCTGGTGTTTTCTGTGTAGGTGAGGGTACGTGTTGGTTTCTACAAAATGCCAATCTGGCGCTTGTTCTCTAGTAAGATCCGCATGTGGACGGCTGTATTTTTGCCGTTCAGCGCTAGGGTTTTCGAGGACTACGCGTAGAAATGTTGGGGGTTCATCGAGTGTTGCGAGTTGCGCTCGTATGCCTATTTCGCAGTCAAGCTGCTCGGCCTTTACGTTGCCTTCAAGTCCCGCATGCTCGGGGTGCCGTAATATTGAAAGCGGAATTTGTAGTTCTTTCCCTAGGAATGTCGTAGCAGAATTTGGAATCGCCCAAGCGTGAAACATAACTTGCAATAAAGTGAAAGAGAACGTATCTTTATAACACAAAATGTTGTGCATGGTATTTATAGTACCTTGTAGATGCGGCAGAATATACTCTCTTATCTTCGCACTTGAACATAACAATAAACCTTAACGTTTCTTCACATTTACTTGTCTGGGATTCCTTGTATGATATAAGTTGTGGGTAAAATGTGTTAGCGAAGGACACCTCTATTTCTACAGGCTCTACCATATTTGTTCATTAAGGTGTAACATTACTTGAAGATTAACTATGGATAATGGCGGCCATCGAACATGCGCAAGTTCTTTAACTCAATGTGACTGGGACAGACTTTATTGCTTTACTACGAATAAACATCTAAAAATATTTTCAACTCACTCTAGTTTGACATACACTTCAACAGTCAAAACATGAAAGACTTGGCATAGCCGATGTCAACGTTCATATCATTCAGTGCTCAACTGCGGTACTTCTGTGTCGTCTGAATATTTTTTGGTCATTATTCAAGCTTGCGAGATCCATTAGAAGTAATTGGTCAAATAAAAGTATCATTTAATTCTCCCCATTTCCACGATCACAATTTTATTTTTTGAATAATAATCTTCAGCATTCGCAGCCCTTTATTTCCTGCCATAAATGATTGCTAAAATGATTTCAGAAATATGCACACATTCACTGTAGTTATCATTTTAATTGTACGATATTCCAAAATTCGCAGTGATAACTTTCTCACGTGCGGCTGATATCGGTACATATGCCATCTGATTCAAAGCACCATTGGCTTAAGTAATTTGTACGCTTTTATTAGCGATTTCTGTATGTTGCTAGAATTTCGGGTGTCACTGCAGTTTCGAGCATCATCCGATCGCCGTGAGCGATTATGACACTACCACGTTTTAGTGCCTGTTCATATGTGCTTTTTTTTTTCTGTTTCTTTTTTGCTAACTTCCTCGGCCTTAAATTTGTTCCTTACCTTTATATCTCCTCTTACTTCGTCCCCAGGGTGGGGTAGAAAACTGAATATTCATCTTCCTGTCAATCTTCCAACCTTTCACTTGACCTCTATCGTTATCTTGCTTTCTCTCGTCTCCAGATTTTTCTCAAAGCAGCTACGACAGCGATAGGACCATTACATTAAAACAATAAACCTTGTCCCCCGTTGTTCAATAAGCGGGCTATTTTTTGGCTCTACTTCCGTATCTTTCCGTGCATGGCTCCTTTTTTGGTACTTATTGAAACTCGTTGCCTACTTCTCACATTTAGTTTAGCTGTTTGAACATATCTCGCCTGAATCATAATAGGTATTATCAGGCGCCTACTGTGAGCATCATAACTTACATCAGGTTTCTAGTGCTTATGTTGCTCGACTGCTGACCCGAAGGTCGCGGGATCAAATGATGGCTGCGGCGGCCACACTTTAGATGGAGTCGAAAGTGCTTGAGGCCCATGTACTTTGATTTGGTGCGCGGTAAAGAACCCCGTGTGGCCAAAATTTCCGAAGGCCTCCACTGCGACGTCCATCATTATTATATTGAGGTTTCGTAAGTCAAACCCCAACATAATAATTTGGGCTTTAAGTCCCAAAACCAGGGTATGATTATGAGAGACGCCATAATGGATGGATCAGAGAATTTCGACCACCTGTGGGCCTGTAACGCGCACCTAGATCTAAGTACACGGGCCTCAAGCATTCTTCCTTCCATCGAAAATGCGGCTGCCGCCCCCAGGAGTCGAGCACCATAATGACCAAACGACCGCGGCAGATCTTTAAACCCCAACAATTATTAGTATTATTATTATTAAATGCGAAGCATTTCTTTGCGTACTGTAAGTACTTTTGCGTTTCTCTCTACGTGTCTATCTATCTATCTATCTATCTATCTATCTATCTAGCCGCCTACGTCTAGTTGCTCTCGTGATGGCCTCCTTAACTTGGGGTAGACTAAAATTTGTATGGGAGGGTAACATATATTGACGAATATGTCTGGCTGGTCATGACATGAATAACATGAAAATCCCGTCGCGTACGTCGTCAAACTAATTTCTCCGGACACGTGTGGCTCATACACGTATACCACGGGCCGCGGAATGCGGGTTACGCGCCACAGGACTCTGACAATATATATCTACCCAGGAACGGCTAGAACATGCATTAGTAATTGCGAGAACGTTAAGAGAAACTGACATCGGTGGCGTGGTCACTGGTAATTTAAAGGCGACAGCGGTAAGAAAAACAGACATCGGCGGCGTTGACGCCAGGAATACAAAGAATAGAAATTAGAGTTCCAGCAGGAATCGAACCCAAGCATTCTGCGTGGCAATCAAGCATTCTACCACAGAGCCACGTCAGGTCTCGAAACTGCTCTGGCAGAACACCCTATGCTGGCGTAATATTGGTGAAACGTATATTGTGGTTGCAGTGCTGGCTATCTAATTTTATAAACATTACATACGTACTCTTATGACGAAGGAGTCATGTCGGGTTAACGTCGGTTGTATACTCAAGCGCCATCCACTGTAGTTGGTTTACGTAGCGCTATCCAGGGCTACCATCCTTGCAAGCACAAGCTCTACATATCAGCTTACGCTTTCTGGTGTTGGCAATACCCATGTTTCTGTTGGCATCGTTACACAACTGTAAAGAACTGGTTATATGAAACATATGTGACTGTTCTACATGTCTGTGTGTGCAACATTTGTACATATATTCAGCGTCATTTCATAAGGTTTCACTCAATAAAATGCGGCAGATTCCACGCACTGTGGGAATCGATGTAATGCGAAGCAGCCAGGGAAGGAGCAAATCATGCTTTACATAATTTGCATGTTATGTTTTACATGTTAGGACCTGTCATTTATGTTCGTCAGTCACGTCGCGCAATACCAGTTTTGGTGTATATCAAGCTAGCAAACTGGACGCAAGCGCACCATGAGCGTGGCGTGTAAATGGCGTTGTAGATGAGATGCACGTCCAATAAGATTTTCATGTTAGCACCTCGCCACTTACGTTCGTTATACAGTCATGTCACTCAATACCAAATTTGGTGTATATCAAGCTAACAAAACGGCCGCGAGCGCGCCATGAGCGTGGAATGCAAGTCATGTCGCTCATGACATGTCATGATTTCCATATTACCATTTGTCATTTATGTTCGTCATACAGTCACGTCACTCAATACCAAGTTTGGTGTATATCAAGCTAACGAAACGGCCGCGAGCGCGCCATGAGTGTGGCATGCAAATCATGCATTTCATGACAAGTTAGTCATAATTTTCATGATGTGACCAGCCATTTATGTTCGTCATACAGTCATGTTATGCCATACCAAATTTGGTAGAAATCCCATTAATGATACGGCCAGGAGAGCACAAAGTCGTAGGCGGCTAGATAGATAGCTTGATAGATAGATAGCTTGATAGATATATAGATACGCTCAAAGTCGCCGAATTTCGCTAAGAAATGATTTAAAAAACTACAACAGTCACCTTACCTCCGGATGCTTCGCATAACATCGATTCCCATGGTACTTGGGATCTGCCTAATTTTTATTATTATTATTATTATTATTATTATTATTATTATTATTATTATTATCATCATCATCATCATCATCATCATCCATGTTGGCACCATAAAGCACACTTCAATGTCAACTGCCATTTTCGTCGTAGCTATTATAAGGAATATATTGCCTCAGAAATAATCACCACGTGAATAGAGATATATTGAGACACCTTAATTTTTTTTCCTTTACGCACAGTGAACAACGGATTCTGACTTCCCCCAAACACCCGGATGTTGCTTATTGAGGGTGAACAAACTGGCAAATAAGCAGTGTTTTTGAGAACGTCATCGTGATTCTCAGGACAATGCCCCCAAGAAGAAGCATGCGTGGAGTGCCTCTGTACGTCGTATCGCGAGTCATCGTAAGAAACTCATTCAGCAATAGTCTCCGCTGAAGCGAAACTGTAAACATTGTTTGTATATATGTAAACGCTCGCTAGTTTTTCATAAAACAGCTCTGTAGTTATTCAACGGTTCCGTTTGTGTAAATGCTTAAAACTATTGTAGATCCTCTATAGCTTTACACAAATTCATATCCCAGGATGTCAAGAAAAGTTGCGCATGAGTAATAAAATAAATCGTTCAAGCACGAACGGGGTGGTGTAGCCTTGCTGCTCAGCATAAATCTTGATTGTATGGTCCTGACCATCATACAAAAGTTGGCCATAAGCCTGCTAAATAGCCAAGAAAGGAACACCCTTCCCAAAATAAAGTTTCAGGAAGTAAATCCGGCAGATACATAGTAATTCAGGTGATTCAGTGTGTCAACAAAATGTATAATATTCTTGAGGCTTCTATAGAATCGTGCGTTAGAGATAATGATCGCGTTCTCTCCAGCACTCCTAAATTTCCCAAGTCTTTTCAGTCTGTCTGATAGCACCATTTTCTTCCATATAATTTTAACCATCTAATCCTATATTCCTAAATTACAGTAAATTATACTAACTGCCTAATACTGGCCGAGAGGACCAATTTATAAAGAGCACGCCGGCTTGTGAAAGGTTTGCGCATCTCGCTGCTACCCTTGTAACTTCTATAATTACCATGTGCACATTTATGTGCACCTTGTAATTATAGGTACACTGGTTATAGGTAGTATAGCTCAGAATTTACACATTAACGAGCCCATTGCTACTGTTAATTGCACTGTTATTCCAAACACATTGTTACGGGGGACACTGGGTGTACCTTCCCCTTCCTATGAACTTTGCTACATAGAAGCGCTCCTATTTTCATGATGGTGCTCACAGTCAAAAAGACAAAATACTATAAATATTCATATTCTACACATGCCTATATTCATCTTTATGCAGTTACAACAAAACTACGTATTGCCATTTGTAAATTTAGTGATGCATATTCATATCTTCACACACATATTATTTCCACGTATTTACGTCCATACATGTGCACCTTTATAGGGATATTTTATTTATTCATTTACAGGATACCTGGGTTTCCTCGAAGGCGTTTTCGCAGGGGGATCCATCTGTAGTATCATATGCTACATTTTTTACAGTGACAAGCTACAAAAATATATGTGAAACAAGGTTAACATCAAGATAAACATGGTGAAAAAGACAATAGGTTAGCATGTTCGAAGGTAACCGAAAGCTCAAACGAAAAGTAGGACAATTATACATTATTGTAGACACCATCGGGGATAAAAATTATGATTAACAGATACAGAAACGTAGTCTGCCAGTAACAAGTTCCAATCTCGTACAGTTCGTGGGAAAAATGACCTGTAAAAAATTAATTGTGTTGCAACTCTATGTGTTGTCTAAATCGTGTATGCGTGTATATCAACCAAAGATAACGTTTCGCACGCGCATAAAAACGTTATCAATGCGAAAAAATAATAAAGAGCAGATACATGAGTTGTGCTTCATGTTAACAAAGTTTTGTTAAGACATATTGGCGTTATTCAGCCTAACAAAAAGCTTAAGAGGAAGAATGTAAGGACTACGAACGGGGCAAAAAAACTAAGAAAATATTCGAAGTATCGCTGCAACGTGGGCAAGTATATTGTTCACAAATATGTTCACAATTCATATTTCATAAATACTATGCATTAAAATTACATACATAAGCCACATAAATAAGCGCTAATTTATCAAAGCAAATATTTCCTGTGCTTTGTTCGTCTGTGTTACAATGCACATAATTCCAAGGAAATTAAAGCCAAGACTCCATTTAATAACTCAAGTTATAAACGGACAGTTATTATTCCAGATTTTGCTCAAAGCAAGACAAACATCGACTGCTTAGCAGAAATGTACGAGTTTTTTTTTAATGCTGGCGACTCCTGTGTCTTCGAATAGTCATAATGAATGTAGTAGTAAGAGGGGCTATCTCGCACAAACCTGACAAATTCAATTATTCTCTCCCCCGTTACCACAGAACAAGTATAAAATTTCCTTTCCAGAATGAAGAGAAATATTGACATTCGGTTGAATGACCTAAACACTGTCTCTATGTGGCATCAGTCATTGCCCGACCACTCAGATTATAATCAATCAAACCTTAACCTGGCACTCGTAGTCAGTGTTCACAAAGGTGGAGTCGTTTTTAAGATCTACAGCTTCCAAACTATATCTGTTCTAACCATTTTCCAATGTCTCGGAGAATGTCATTATTTCAGGGCTCAAATCTTTCTTACTAAATATCCCCAGAGTACCCGCTTCGCACTTGGGGGGTTAGGAGTTTCGGAGCCGCCCTCTACAGGGCGCGCCTAGCTTCCCTGTTAGGCAGGATAACGTCGACGTGTTCCTCATTGATTTCGTTGTTGGTGTTTTACTAACAAGTAACCTTCATCACTTCAAAGCTTTATATTCCGTATGCTTACTGTTGTTCACTGTCCTTTAGCTTGAGTTTTTGAAGCCTTTTATAGCCCCTAAGCACAATGTACGTTCCACCTTTGATGACACGCACTGTCAGCGAAGCCGATGTTTATAAAAATCAGTGTGCCGTGTCAGTAACTGCATGAATATAATTCTTCTAAATATACCTCTCTGTGCACCTAATTATGTATCTGTTCTTGGCTTTCTAGAAATAAAGTTCAAGCAGTAGTGTACATTCGGGCTGTAAGGCAGCTGCTTGTTATAAATTTCATGCACTGTGATTCTAAAGGGCTACAAATGGCAATGCTTTTTAACTCGGCAAAACTAGTAAACAACTCT
>JALIZH010029518.1:0-22131 GCA_030522465.1 Rhipicephalus appendiculatus | reverse complement strand
CTTCACTCGCCCTACCAGAATCGGATCCAGTGTCCAACGAGACACCAATCCGGACCTTGCCCTCACCAGAAATGTAGCCGACTCATCCTGGTGTAATACGGGGATCTCCCTCGGTAGCGATCACTACGTTCTCTGCACCACTTTCCCGCTCCCCCTCCCTTGCTCGCTCTTCTACTCGTCTTGCCCAGGTAGTGGACTGGGACCGCTTCCGCTCCATTCGTCTCTCTACTTCCTCTTCTTCTCCTATCACGGACCTCTCTGCCTGGACTGAGACCATTTTGGCGGATGTCCGCACCGCCACATCCACACTCCCTGCAGCGCCACACTCCACTACGGCAGACAGCCGTCTGCTGCACCTTTGGGAGGCCTATCACGCTGTGCACCGCCGATGGCAGGCCCAGAAACACAATCGCCGCCTGCGCCTCCGTTTGGCCCGGCTCGCGTCGGACATGGAGGGAGCACTGCTCCTCTCTTCTACGACAACAGTGGGGTCAGACCTGCGACCGCATGGCCGGCAACCTTGGCCTCCGCGACACTTGGTCGCTTCTCAGGGGTGCTGCTTGACCCCACACATACCAAAGCTTCCCAGCGCAAGGATATCTCCCATCTGCTTCACTCTTCTTCACTCACCGATACTGAGTTTCTAGCCACCCTCCGGGACCGCTACCTCTGCACCGACCCCCACACTCCACTTCCTGCTTACTCCGGCTCCCCCCAACAGCGACCTTGATGCCGACATCTCTTTGGGTGAGGTTCGTGCTGCGCTACTCAAGCTCCGCACAACCTCGGCTCCGGGGGCGGACCGCATCACTAACAAGGCTCTCCGCAACCTGGATACCCCCCTCCCTCGAAGCCCTTACTGACCTTCTCAACACACATTGGCAGGCTGGCACTCTTCCTTCCTCTTGGACCCATGCACGTGTCTCTTTCATCCCCAAACCTGGCAAACCCATTTCCCTCGAGCACCTCCGCCCCATCTCTCTGACCTCTTGCCTCGGCAAGCTGTTCGAGCACGTCATCCTGGCCCGCCTCCAAACCTATCTGGATGACCATGACCTATATCCGGACTCCATGTTCGGCTTTCGTCCGCAGTTGTCCACCCAGGATGTCATGCTCCAGCTCTCCGAAGATGTCTTACACCCCTCCCACCAAAAACGCACTCGAGCTATCCTGGCGCTGGACCTTACCAAAGCATTCGACAATGTACACCACACAGCCATTCTGGACGCTCTCTCCTGCCTTCACGTCGGACGCCGCGTACATGCTTACATCACCGCTTTCCTCGCCCGCCGCACAGCAGAAATTTCATACGGCCCACTTTCTTCTCCTTCTTTCTCCCTAGGCAACAAGGGTACTCCCCAAGGCTCTGTCCTGTCCCCTCTTCTTTTCAACATTACCCTCTTCCCGCTGGCACGGAGACTTAGCACTATACCAGCTCTGTCTCATGCTTTCTATGCCGATGACATCACCCTTTGGGTGACCACCGGCAATCTTGGCGACATGGAGACCACTCTCCAGTCGGGTGTGGACGCGGTGACGTCTCACGCCCGAGCTATCGGGTTGAGCTGCTCCGCGACCAAATCGGGGCTTTTGCTCCTCCTGCCTCGGGGGATGGCTCCCCTGTCGCCTTCTCCACTCACCATCTCCGTTGACGGCACACTGCTTCCTCTCGTATCTACCCTTCGCATCCTCGGACTCTTTCTTCAGTCCAATGGCAAGCACAATACCCTCATCACTCAACTCAGCAACACTGTACACCAGACCATGCGCCTCATACGCCGCATTGCCAACCGGCACCACGGCATGCGCGAGCACGACCTCCGCCGCCTGGTCCAGGCCTTTGTTCTCCAGCCGCTTCGTCTATTCTCTACCGTATCTCTTCCTTTCTCGCACCGAGGAAGACAAAGTCAACTGCCTTATTCGCCAGGCGTATAAGTCGGCCCTGTCCCTTCCCCACATCTACCTCAACGGATCGGCTACTGTCGATGGGCGTCCACAACTCCCTTACGGAGCTGACGGAGGCCCATCGCACGGCCCAGCTCCTCCGTCTCTCTCGCACACGGCCGGGTCGCGCACTTCTCTCCACCCTTAAACTCTCCCCTCTTATGCATCTTCCCACCTCACTGCCCATCCCTTCCCACGTCTCCTCCCTTCTAGCCATTGATCCCCTCCCTAAGAATATGCATCCTGAGTACCACCCCCTCCCGTAGAGCAGCGCGAGCCTCCGCACTCTGGCGTAAGTTCGGACGACAACCCGCCGTGGCTTACGTGGATGCCGCCCCGTATCGCCACTACGCAGCCCACGCCCTTGCAATCACCGACAACTCCCTCCGACCTACCATTACTGCCTCCGTCTGTACTTCCACCTCTGTCGAGGCTGAAGAGGCAGCAATTGCCCTCGCCATAACGCAAACCTCAGCAGAGTACATTTTCTCCGACTCCAAACCCGCGGTATACAACTACGCGGTTGGACGGGTGGCACACCCGGCCGCAGGCATCTTGCGATCTGGCACCATTTGCTCTCGCCCCATTTATATCATCTGGGTACCCGCTCACGCGGGTCATCCTGGCAACGAGGCGGCCAATTCTATCGCTCGCGATTCGACCGACCGAGCAAGCCCGCCCCCGCCGGGAATGGATACGCGCGACGCGCTCCTCACGTACCACGACATTACATTGCACTACCGCCTCTCCCGCCTCACTCTTCCCCCCACCACACCAATCCCTTTCCCAGCACCAACAACACCTGTGGCGCCAACTTCAGGCCCACACCTTCCTTACTCCCGCACGTCTTGCCCTCTTCCACCCCACAACGTACTCGCCGGCCTGCCGCTTATGTGGCAGCTCCATCGCCAACTACCAACACATATTTTACTCCTGTCCGGCACACTTGCCCCCTGCCTCTTGGCACCTCAGAAGTCCGCAGCAGTGGGAGGCTGCTTTGTCCAGCACCAGGCCGGACCTCCAACTTCGGCTGGTGACTTGGGCGGAGGACGTCGCGGCTAGGCACTGCCTGGACGCCACAACCGGCAGCCTGAAGGCCGCCCACAACGCTGCTTTTTAATTTTTTAAATATTATTTTACATTTTGGCCTTCACACGAATAAAGTTTTTCACCACCACCATGCCAAATGCGCGCGACCGGTTCCCCTCGGAAATCGAAACAGCGGCCGCCTGACGCCGCCAGCATCAAGTGGCTCTCCGGACGTTATCTGGTCTCCTGAAGGAGCAGTGTTGCACCTCCTAAATGTTTCTTGCTCCGTGCGCTGGGTGCGCTGTGGTGGCAATCTCCTGTTTATCGCAGTACTCTACGTCATTCCAATCTCCTGTTTACCGCAGTACTCTACGTCACACTGCAGGAGTGACGTAGAGTACTTCGATAAACAGGACATTACAACCGGCGCAGCGCGCTCATGCCGGAGGAACAAGTGGAGAGGAGTCAGCAGCAGCAATGGGAATACAGACAGCGAAAACAGGATCGGGCAACCCGGGTCCCTTCAATCCGACAGAGAGATCCCTCAACACTATGCCTCGCGCCTACGCTTGCCCAATGTACTCAATGCGAACTCAACTGAAGCATATGAATGCGTTCTACTGACAATGCAAAAAAAAAAAAATGTGGGTTGGGGGGGGGGGGGGAGGGGGGGGGCGGGGCGGGGGGTGCTAGACGCATATATTTGCTGTGGGCGCTTCCTTGCAACAGTTCGTGTTGGCGGACCAAAGCCGATCTGCTGGACAACGCGTAAGGTCACTATCAGGATTTGCGTATTTTAGGAAATTCCTACTTCGAGAAAACTGAATTCCTAAACAGCGTTTCCATGGTCCCGTGATGGTCGTTTTGTTGGGTCGTTCTACGGGCTGATGAATGGTGGAAAGAACATGAAGGCGCCATGCCGATTCACCCGAGAACAGCGTTGCTGGGACGGCTGCTACCTATGAAGAAAGAAAGAAAGAAAGAAAGAAAGAAAGAAAGAAAGAAAGAAAGAAAGAAAGAAGAGGATGAAAGAAAAAAGAAAGAAAGAGAGAAAGAGAAAGAAAGAGTGAGAACGAAGGAAAGAAAGTAAGAACGAAAAGAAACATGGCTGATCCCTCTGTCAAAGGAATCGGAACAACATGAAAGTGAAACGTGTCTTCAGAGAGGTAGCTGACCGTTTATTGTGCATTGTTTTGCCAGAAGGGCGTAGGAATGAATGCTACAGCAACAAATTGTAATGTCACGCGAAGAATGGCAAGCAGCTGGAAACTTGCTGCGCGCACCTCAAGCAGAAAGGACGATTGAAATGAGCATACACAGGACGAGCGCGGACTGTCACAGCTGGACAACTAAAGCCCGCTGCTCTAACACAAAGAAAGACGCACGAAACGACTGTACAAGTATTCACAGGACAAGCGCGAACAAGTGTCCCAATTGTTACTTCGTGTGTGAGCAGCGCGCTCCTTTCGTAAACGCGGTCGCTGCGGCGGGCGAAGTGACCTTCGTGCACTCCTTAACCACTGTAACTTCATAGCAAACTTGCATTGGAAGCACCAGACGTACAAAGCGCCTCAATTCCACGATCACAAGATATGCGTGCTTGCACGAGCGACGACGCCCCGTGGAGGCGCGCGCTCATAGCAGCGAGAGACGCGACGACCTTTAGAACGCGCACTCCGTGCCAATTTCGCGCCATCTCGCTAGTGATGACGAAAACGCGCTTAAGTCGACGAGATCTATGGACCGCCAACGGTATATGGTGTATATAAATAGCTTGCCGTTAGCAAGGAGAGGCACGTACGCTTTTGTGGCCGAGTGGTTTTGCACCGCGCGCTGCGGAGTGAGAGGTCGTAGGTTCGACGCCCGGCGACGGATGTTTTCTTCTAGATTTTCTTTGGTCTCAGTGTGTTAGTTTATATTTTACAACGTCATATTCGTGACAGAAATACGTCAGAGGAGCCGTGGTGGACCCTGGCAAAAAACACTTTGGTGTTAAAAAGAAAGAAAGAAAGATAGAGAAAGAGATGGAGTACGTCAGTATCGGTCACGACAAGCTTCGCTTGCCCCCACTTCCCCCGATGGGCAAAAGGCTCCTAAATGTTTTTGTGTAAGCAATCCAGGGCCACTTCCTGCTCAAAAAGAAAAAAAATACTTCAGAAAGGCAACGCACTGCTCTCCATGGGGCTTTGCGCTAGGTGTTATAGGACAATGACGCCTTACGGCAGCAGCAATGTAGGCAACACTGTACAATTGACGCTACAAGTAAATATACAGAGAGAGAGAGATGAAGAGGAAGGCCGGGAGGTTAACCAGATACTAGCATCCGGTTTGCTACCCAGCACAGGGGAGGGAAATAGGGGCAAGAAAGAAGGTGTAGAGAGAGAGAGAAGAAAAAAAAATGAAAGAAAAAAAAATGCACGCACACGCAGGATAAAAAACAACGCGCACAGGAAGGGCGTTCTGGCTAAAGTCGTTCAGAAAGGCCGGTCGATCGCAAAAATCGCAGCAGCGCTTTCAGGGCCTTCTTCTGTGACGTCGCATCCTGTCGATGGCTTAAAATCCTTTCTTCCGACAAAGGTCGGTCATCTAACTTGTTGAGCGCGTTGCAAAGGCATAGTCGCTGTGCCCTATACTGTAGGCAATCGCAAAAGATATGTCCTATTGTCTCCTCATTGCCACAGTAGTCACAGGCTGCGGTGTCGGCCATCTCAATGCGGAAAGCATACGCGTTGGTAAACGCAACGCCCAACCACAGCCTACACAGAAGGGTCGCGTCTACTCGGCGAAGCCCTGATGGGACTTGAAGACATAATGTAGGGTCAAATGAGTGCAGTCGGGCATGTTTGAAGGGCGGCTCGTTCCACTGTGACGTGGTACGTAGACGAGCAAACAAGCGGAGGTTCCGTGCAGCTTCGTTCCTAGAAAGTGGTAGTAGTACCTCACGGTCTTCTCCGTGGGCTGAGCGGGCAGCTTGATCGGCCCGTTCATTGCCGATGATTCCGCAGTGGCTGGGTAACCACTGAAAAGTGATTTGATGTCCTTTCTCAGTCAAGTGGTGTATAAGCTCCGCTGTCTCTAATATCAGCTGCTCATGCGGTCCGCGGCGTAAGATTGACAGTAGAGACTGCAGTGCCGCCTTTGAGTCGCAGAAAATGGTCCACTTGTGTGTCGGTTGGTCAGTGACGAATCGTAACGCGGTACGAAGGGCTGCCACTTCTGCTGCCGTCGATGATGTTGGGTGGGATGTCTTGAATTTGATCGTCGTATCCAACCTCGGAATCACGACTGCTCCAGTTGAGCTGTTTGGCAGGGCGGATCCGTCAGTGTAGATATGTATGGAGTCTTGGTATTTTTCAAACAAGAGAAATAAAGCGAGCTGCTTAAGGGCCGGTGACGACAAATCCGTTTTTTTCTGGACGCCAGGTATTGTAATGATGATATTTGGTTGAGTGAGGCACCATGGAGGAGTCGGGGGTCTGGCGGCAGGGGTGAAGGAAGTTGGTATCGATTCACCATGCGCGATCACTGTTTGGCAGTAAGACGTCCGCGGACGGTCCCCTGTTAGAGAGGCTAGGTGATGGCGGGGAGTTCGAGCAAGATGTCGTATATGAGTCCTCAGTACTTCCACCTCAATGTGGGTCTTGATGAGGTGGTCCTTCGCGATGGCTATAGTCGCCATTGTTGATGCACTTTGAGGCAAGCCGAGACAAATCCGGAGTGCTTGAGCCTGAACACTTTGTATCAGCCGTAGACTTGTTTTGCTTGCGTTGGTTAACGCAGGCAGGCTGTACCGGAGGAATCCAAGGAAAAGAACCCTGTATAGTTGCAACATAGCGTCTGTGGACAAGTAAATATACAAGCTATATATATATAGTGTAAATGATGGCTAACGCCCGCTACTGCTTGCTCAACAATGCTTAAATTTGGCTTGCGTCGGCTCAATGGTGGATAGCGTTCAATAACTAAATGTACTATCGTGACGGGGTAACAGTAATCATGCACGTGCGGTATGCATAGTGCACGGCCGCTTAGCACATTTTAGGCTTGAGTGGTGTGCACGTGTCGGTTGCGCACACGTGACATACGGTTCGGCCACCGCAAGCATACGCATCAATGTTTTTCATTCATTATATAATTCATTCATTCACATGACTATCAGTTCTTTATTTCGTAGAACCTGCCCTTTGCTTGATGAGACACTTAGGAAAGGACATTTAAACGGCACCATCCCAGGCATTTTTATTACATTGCAGCTCTTTGGTTAAAAAAGTGAAATAGAGACCGAATTCCTTTTTTTTTCCTGGTATTTTTTGTTGCGTAAGCTATGAGTAAAGCTATATTAATAGACAGCAAAATTCTACAGTGTAACCGGATCAAGTGCGGATGCTCTTCAAGATGAGTTTATCTAGGCGTGCCCTTTTACATTTGGCTCCATAGGCATTGTGTCGCATTGGCTGCCGGATGTGTAAACATTCTAAACACACGCACACTGAGGTGCAGCTATGTTACGAACTGTACCATAGTCGACAAGCGCGATGAATAAAGACGCCTTCAAGTATCATTACATATATGTCGACCAATAATAATTTAATCGAAATAAAAATTGCGTCATGACCCCAATTCACACCAACAATTAAACTTGACAAAATAGGCAATGGCTGAACCAAGACGCTAAGAATAGCTTTGCAATTTTAGCGACGGAAAGTGGTCTGAAATAACGAATCCCCGCATCAGCCAAACGTGGGCAGCGAGGGGTAATCTGAAATTCGGGCCAGTGAAAGCTAAACCGCTACTGCAGGCCCGTTGCTCTCAACTGCTAACAACCGCTAGGTGCTCTAGGGATATCTTTTCGGTTTCTGACTCGTCTTTTTTTTTTTTAAATTTTGCCCATTTTGATTTCTATGCCGGGGTGCTGTATGTGTAGCCGAACAATGCTCTTTTCTAAATAGACGCTTTATTCTTTACTAATTTGCTTTATTTGTGAGTTTCTGCTGTTCATATGTATTACTATTACGCTATAAAAAGTGAAACGGCCATGAAGTGAACGCGGTGTAACAATGAGCATTACATACAGGGAGAAGGACATGTATTAATGACCACGGAGGGTGGGGAATGCCGGATTAGTAATTTGCGTGCTAAGCAATAATTATGTGTTCAGAGCTCATTTCATTGTACGAAGCAAACGGGACATTCGCCTGCCTATCTATCTTGTTGCATTAAAAGCAAACGAAAGCTAGGAGCAGCAGTTATCTATGAGGAAGCTTTATATGGCGAAGCTCAAAGCATTCAGATGCCGCAGTCATTGAAGGAGGCGGCGTAACGCCTTGTACAATTCGAATATGCGAAGTGTTTGCGATTGATCACGACTGATTTTAGATGCGAATCAGCCTAGGGCGGAGTTCAATCCGTTGGTGATGGTGTGCGTCCTGACACCCTTACTGCGCATGCGCCTACTCTCTCTCCCGCTCTCCTCCTTTACGCAGGTGTTCGGCCGCCTTCTCTCCTCCTCCCCCCCGCGCTGCAGCCACTGCAGCAGCGCACTCTCCTCCTTTACGCGGTCGTTTACTCAGGCGTTCAGTCGCCTTCTCTCCTGTCCTCTCCCCGCGCTGCAGCCTGTAAACCCACTCCCTCCTCTCCCTCTCCCATTTCATATAAGCGCGTGCGCTCGGTCGAGGAAGTCTCGCTGGAAGTGCTGGACACATGTTGCGAATTTGGATGCGATTCGCCGTACGGCTGTTCGTGCCAACAGCCGCATCCGACAGACGTCCAACAGGTTCCAACAGCATGCGGAGACGATTCGCACGCCGCGAGGGCATCCAACTTGCTTAATGTTGCCGCGCGGCTACCGCACCGGTTTGGCGGCCGCACAATGGCAGCGCGGGAGACGTCACGCCAATGGTGGCGCCCGCACCCGTGTCGCTGATTCGCCGCTCCGATGGCCCCGCACCGTTACCATGCTAGGCCTGGCTATGCACTGTACCCCCGTCGATCGCCCTGGTATTTGTGGATGTCACCGTTGACGGTGGAATGAAAAACATTGGATGAACTGTTTCTGACGTGAAGTAACTCATGATTGAATAAAGTGATGCTTGCAGTGTGCCATTTCTGCAAGGCGGCGTCCGTTTCCGAACCACCAACGAGATATTGAGCCGTGATGGAAGGCCGTTTCACAGGTAAACATTGGCACCAGCCGTCTCGGCGAAACGGTTCGCTTCGTTGGTGAACAAGGCTACCGTACAAGGTGAACAAGGCCACTGTACGGTAGCCGAAACATCATTTTTTAATGTTCTAAACCTTTTCATTTTGGTCGGCGCTCATTCTTTTCGTTTCCTCATTCGTTCCCACCCTTGCCCTTCACATCGAGGCCGTCAATAACACCAATTGCGTGTGTAAACGCGTCATATAAGAGTACAAGTTTTTATCGTGTTGGCAAAAATAAGCGCTCGACAATGAGCTCGCGTTTGAACGCGAGCGGCGCTACCGAGAGCGTCGGCCTAGCTAGGCCTACGCTCGTAGTCGTGAGTGAACGTGGGCTGTTGCGATGGTTGTAGCTCGCGAAGGCGTACCTTTGTTGGCAATTTTCTTAGAGAATGAAGCATGGATGTGTGAGGTTGTTTGTTTTGTACTTAAGGAAGAGGATACGATGTTTTCCGAGCGTGCAAGCTGAGGTGCCGTTTGTGGGCGGAGCCTGCGCGCTGGTTGCACGTTCGCTCCATGTGTCGTGAATCGTCGTACGCCGCGTGCAGCATCGCACGTCGGATTGGATGCCGAATCGCACCATGTGTCCAGCGCTTGAATCGTGCGGTCGCTCCGTCGGTTGCCGGTCGCTGCAGTTGTCTCGAAAGCCTCGCTACCCTCGCCGCAGGCTCGCGTTGTCTCTCTGCAGCGGAAGCGGTAGCTCGACGCCGACGCTTGGCTTCGACGGCCGAGTGACCGTAAACGGAAACTTGGTGTGCACCCCCCAATGCTGCTTCGCATCCCCTCACGGTTCCCTTTAGTGGGAGATGGTGTAATTTTTTTATTGCTTAGAACATCTCCAGTACTAAGGACGCAAGAGGAAGCCATAGAAGTGCGCTCGAGGAAATCGATGTGTATAATGCTCGACTGTCGTTGATAGTGTGCCGTGTAGCAAGCATATTGGTTTACTTGCTCATAATGCTACGGTAAACAACTTTAGTTCGTTAACTGCTACTTGCACGAATAAGATATCCATATTTCGAATTAGGACAGACCACAGTTATGGAAACGCACAATAAAAAACCATAAGAGTCTCTTCACGCCAGTTTACACCAACTGTAGTGAAGGAGCTTCGCATAGCTGAGCTAATTCTCATCAAAGCAGCTACAAAAACGGGTCATCGAATCTGGTTGCCTTCAAATCGACAAGCATGAGAAGCAACTGAAACACGTTTGAAAGCTTGGCGAAGAGTCATGTCAGCGGCTAGAGTATCGACGGTGCGTGTTACGCTTCCAATATTGGGACAGCATTTTTAGCTACGGAATGTTTAGACTCCGCATAAAGATAACACAGCTTACAAAAAAAGATCTATATCATTGCCAAAGTACAATAAAAATGCACTCTCAGAGTCGCTAGATGACACAGTCATAACGGAACTTGGGCGTCCTAGCAAGCGCAAAAAAGAAAAAAACACAGAAGGAAGGGACACGTATAAATAGGACAGCGCCCGTCTTGCTTTCGTGCCACTTCCTTCTGTGTTTCTTTTCTTTGCGCTGGTTCAGATGCACAAGTAAACCTAAAACCACGAAGCCCAAGTTTCTGCGTTCACATAGTCATAGACTACCTCATGAAAGTTGAAAGTTCGGCTTACCGAACTTTCAAATAAAGTTGAAAGTTCGGCTTAGTTCAAAGTCATAGATTAGCTGTCAGAGCTTGTAGAAAAGCTTCACTATTACTGCATACGGAGATGCCCGTGACGCTGTAGCCGAAGTGAAAATACTTGATACCGTTGTAACAACGACTTCAAACAGCTTCTTCGTTAGTGCACGTTGATCTTGTTAGAGCACGCTGATTATGTTGTGGCAGTGAAAAGCACCCCCCCTCCGCCTGTGGCAACGTTACCACTGCCATCACCACCACCACCTCGTGCGTCTTGTGAATAATATATTAAGGCGAAAGCCTTTAATGTCTCATGCTCACGTCCGTCCGGTGTCCGCCCGTCCGTCCGGTGTCCGTCCGTCCACACCCCCCACTGCGCATGCGCCAACCCATTAAAAAAAAATAAATAAAAACCTCCTCTCCACCTCTCTCTCCTCTAGGCATCCCTCCCCCCGCGGAGGCCACACCCTCACTGCGCATGCGCGTCCCCTCCCTCTCTCCCCCTCCTACGCTCCCCCCTCTCTCCTCTAGGCATCCCTGCCCTCGGCGTCCACACCCCCCACTGCACATGCGCTTCATCCCCTCTCCTACGCTCCCCCCTCTCTCGCCTCGCGACGCCGACGCAGGCAGCGTCTGCTAGCGAGTTTCTTGGTTGAAAAAACCGACTGCTCGCGCTGCACAACCGTTCACTGGCCACCCCGTATGTATGGCAATGGATCTTGACCTGCAAGGTGGTTCCGGTGGGAGATTTCTCCTGTGCGTTGTGGAACGATAAAAAATTCGCAGCGTGCGCGTTAACTAAAAGCGGACTGCGGGTCTCTGTGTCCAGTCCGAGTCTTCTGTCTCTCACTGCCCATTAGCAGCGATTGGGATGTTCCACTAGGAAACACCGGTCCATCACTGCGTGCTTTGCGCCCCCCAGGTTTCTCTCCTGTGCAACGCTGCGATGAGCGCCAGCGTCTACGCCGCCGCCAGTGTAAGCGTTAGCGCCCGCTGCTTCGCATCTACACATCGTTCCCTTTAGCGGGAGATAGTGTAATCTTTAAGAAGAAAGCCTTTAATGTCTGATGCTCACGTCCGTCCGGTGTCCATCCGGTGTCCGTCCGACCGCCTGTCCGTCCGTCTGTCTGTCTGTTCGTCCGTCCGTCCATCCATCCATCCGTCTGTCCGTCCGTCCGTCCATCCGAGCTCTGGCACGGAGCCAGGTGGCCGCCGGGATGCGCAGACTGAAGGCCGGTCGCGTCGGACTCTATAGCGCTCGCGCTTTGCTTGCGTAGCGTCGCTGTGCCCAGAGTTTGCAATCATTCTGACGGACGCCGTCTCAATGGACCCAGGCGTTCACGGAATACACTTTCCAATTTACAAAGGGTCCGTCAATTTAAGAGCTGGAACGCGGATGGCGTTTGCACGATGCGCAAAGCGCGAAAAAATACTAACGCACGCGGCCGGAGCAAGATGAGTCTCGCGTCTCGCTGCGATTCGCGGTAAAAAAATTAAAGAAGAAAACACGCACCCATTCGGTTTGTGTCTTATCCCACTGAGAGTGTAAAAGAAAAAAAAAAGACATGGCATAATCAGTGGAATGGCCATACGCTTTCGCCGAACACACTTTGGAATGTACAAAGTGTCCTTCAATTTTAACGGCAGAATAACTATGGCAGTGTCGAATGTGCCGACTTGCGAGAATGTCTGTGTAAATGGAGTCATAGTTTATGAAGTATGATGGGCGTTTAACTCGCAGCTTTTTTTCCCCCCGCATTCCACGACATAGATTTTAGTATGTTATTTGTCCGTAAAGGAAAACTCAAACAATATTGAATTTCGGAAAAACAAAATTTTATTGGCACTGTTACTAAACGCTACGAAACTGTTCATCTCGTGCAACTTGCCTCGTTGCATAACGATAACATGTGTGCGCGACAAGTGTACAGCCGTCAGCACCTTTAGCTCGAACGCTCCGATGCGTGGCCTCGGCTCGCTTGGACTGTGGTTAGCGCCGCCAAGCGTTGAAAATGAAATGCTTGCTGCAGTTAACGATAGATGGAGCGCGCGTCGATTTCTCTAGTAAATTTCTGTTTCCAGTCTGCCTGCCCGGCGGGTCGAATGCATTCACTTGGCACCCCGTTTTCGCCACGTTTCGCTCGTGGCTACGTTATCGCGCGCGCCCATGGCGTTCGTAGTCGTATACTAATCTTGAAAATGAACCATTGCGTGCGACAGCTTACGCACCTTTCGAGTTTGAATTCGCAGCTGCTGCTCAAAAGAAATCACATGTTTAAAAAGCAGAGCAAGCGCACGTTCATGGCGTTTGTAAAAGTTGCACAATAAATAAATCTGAAATTCGGTGGCCTTGTTCATGTTCTGATTCATTAATTTTCAGACAGCGTGAATTGAACTGTTCTCGCAATATAGAGTGTGCCTTCCTGTTCGGTTCACGCTGCACGGAAGATGTGGTCTTAGAGCGCAAGATTTGTGCATGTAATTATATCTGGGGTTTAACGTCCCAGAACCACGATTTGATCGTGCCATGAACGTGCGTTTGCTCTGCTTTTTATACATATGATTTCTTTTGAGCAGCAGCTGCGAATTCAAACTCGAAAGGTGCGTAAGCTGTCGCACGCAATGGTTCATTGTTGAGATAAGTATACGACAACGAACGCCATGGGCGCGCGATAACGTAGCCACGAGCGAAACGTGGCGAAAACGGGGTGCCAAGTGAATGCATTCGACCCGCCGGTCAGGCAGACTGGAAACAGAAATTCGAGTGAAATTGACGCGCACTCCATCTATCGTTAACTGCAGCAAGCATTTCATTTTCAACGCTTGGCGGCGCTGACCTCAGTCCAAGCGAGCCGAAGCCACGCGTCGGAACGTTCGAGTTAAAGGTGCTGACGGCTGTACCAAGATGCTCGTATCACCGTCGCGTGACCTATACGCGACGCGACATTACTCTGTCTTGAGCGTGCGTCCCTGAACATCTCAGGCGAAGGTAATGAGGACCGGTGGCACACACGTTCAATCCTGATAGCACCTTGCTCCTTCTGATTTCTTTATTGTGCCGTAGCGTCGGGGGTATAGTGTTGAGAGGTATTCCCTGGCGTCGACTCTAGCGCACCTTAACAATAGAACAATGTCTGTTGAAGCCATACTTACATGTGGTCGACGGAAGACATTGTAGCTGAAGGTGACGAAGGCTCTAGTTCGGTTTTTAGAAGAGAAATCTTGGACAAGCGGCTGTGACAGTGATGCGTACCACGCAAGGGTGGCCGACTGTGATGAACTGTGTGTGTGCGGTGCTATGCGCCGTTTTTCTCGCTTTTACCTCTCCATATCTCAATCACCCCCATCCGGTTACCATGTGTAGGGTAGCAAACTGGTTGTCCTGAACTTGTTAGCCTCCCTGCATTTCTGTTTCTACTATTTCTTATTTTCATTGCCTTATCGTCTTATTTTCATTCCCAGAGTAGGGTAGCAAACCGGACGGGCGTTTGGTTCACCTTTCTTGCTTCCTTCCTTCCTTCATGCTCCTCTTTCCCGGTTATGGCCACGTTGGAAAAATTAATATTTACTATAAAGGCTTCAAATCCTTTCATTTAACAAAGACCGAGCCTGCAAAGTTGAGAGCGTGTGTTTACGAGCACACTGCCGGAAAGAAACGGCCCGACTTTTCCGGTCTCTGTAACTCCGATAAAAAGCACTGTTCTAGGTCGGCTTTTCTTTCTCGGTGATATTCTGCTTCACAATAAGTGAAGACATTTCACCCCGCTTGCTTGCTTCCGTCTTCCTAAATAGCCTTCCATTTCCTTCCATCACGATTTCCTGCTTCTCAAGAGCTTTCAACGCGGGAAAAGGCGACTTTGCTTGAGGGTGACTGAAAATGAGAACAACGGGAAACTATTTCAGTTCGAGAGCAATGCAGTCACAGATCGGAAGCACTAGCTTATTCACAGCACGTACTCGTCATACTTATAAATGCAAGTTTTCACTATTGAGGGCGCACAGACATTAAACAGCATACTCTCGCCTCTGTAAGTAGAAGTTGATATAGCAATGAAAAACAGAACTCTGTCCACTAGTACGGCCGCAAATGTATAACTATGCACTTTATAGCAACTGGTGTATAAGTTATGCACCTTGCTGCAAAGCAAGATTGTTAGCTGATAAAATACCTTTCTTTACTATTTTTGCTCGCTCAACACTGGTTGGCGCATTCTACATAGTGAGTGGCTCCTCATCTCACATTTTCGCCGCGACTCTAAGCTAGTGCCATGCGTGTCTGTATTTTCCACGGGCAATGCTGTATATGCCCAGAGAGAGAGAGAGCTCACTGATGTTAAGAATAATGAATTTAGAGCAGAAATAACCACGTAAGTGTTGTTATACGTAATCGGAATTTTTTATCAACACCAAACTCGTGGCAATCATGTCAAAGACCTTCCGTATATCCACGTATGGTGATTTAAAAATGCGGTCGCTCGTCGACAAAGTACGACTGAACAATTGCAAACACGAAATCGGCGCACGGTCACCGCAAGGTACCGATTAGCTCCCTGGGACGCCGGTATTCGCGAAGAACCAAGCAGCCGGATGTAGGCATGTCTGGATAGTTTGCCTCCGCGAAATTCAGGGGAGCCTATTTATGTCGTGATGATATATAGAGAGGAAGCAAGCAGCCTTTCGTTTTCATGGTGCAGATTTAAAGCCTACTATGTTTTACTTAAGTCTTGTCGAGTATTCAAGAAGAGGTTTGCCCCACGGTTAACCTCGAAACGTGATCTCCATGCGATATTGACTACTTTGGTGGCCGGAAAGATATGTACGCCTATGTTTAAGTGGGATAAGGCGTTATTGAAAGAAAAGGCTAACGAAAAGAAAAGACAGGTAATCGCTGAGGCCACTGTCATGATGAATTACTTCACTTTACCCCTTCCTGAGATTGACAGCACCCCACCGACCATGCCACCGAGCAACAGCAAGAGCAATGTGAGAAAAAAGGTGTGAGATATAAAAGGCGTGTTTGCAAAGCCACCGGAGTGGGGGACTATGGCGCGTGCCAGGCATCTGTTGTCGCGGACCTAGGGGGCGTGGATTCGGCTCCTGTTAACTTCACTTTTTTAAAGACGATAGTCTTTCTTGGGATACTTCAACGCAGAAATTTTGGTCTGTCTGTCTGTCTGTAACCCGATTCACCAACTCAGCCAAAGTTTAACTACTTTCTGAACGCCCAGCCAACTTGAACAGTCGTTTTCGTGCATACTTGTGAACATTGTCGATCAAAAAGCAAATATTACGCATATCTGAGGCGCAACAACAATACGGAAGTATTAAGTGGTGTGTTCTTTTATAGAAAATACATAGATACTTAATTCTAAAGACCCTAGTGTTTCTTAGGCTGCGCTGAAAATGCGAGCTGCCTCGCAAAAGCGAAGAGCCGTCGTCTATCTCCGAGGTCGCGCGAAGTGCCGCGTGTTTCATCCGACGCACGATAGCTGGCGCAGTCTGCCCTCGTCGCTGCAAACAAGAGAATCTCTTTTCGTGGTCGCTCTGCGCGACTTCTCAGCTTTTTACACGGTGCCAAAAACACCGCGCTTGCGGCGAGAAGACGCTTGGTCATGCCAGGACGGAAATGGTCGAGAACAGCATCACAGGTGGCCGCGGATGAGACCAGGACTCATATAGTACGACCGGCAGAAGACTATCGTCTTTCGATGACATTTGCAGCGAAGCACGCAGATACGCGGCCTTTTTTTTTTTTGTCATCTGATGGTGTAGATTTTTTCGGTGTCATTTCCGTCACGGAAATACGTCACTGAAGTTTTCGTGCACCACGACATAAAACACATTCGTGTTAAAAAAAGCCCGGCGGTGTGACCGACGAAACTCCAACGGAAGCAGAACTTTAAGAAATGTAGCAGTTCTTGCAAATATTCTTAATTTTAATAAAAAGGTCACTCTAATACGAATTGAATGTAGAAATGTGACACATTGTTTGAACATCGAAATAATGCGCAACTATGTAAGGGAAACGTATAGGTACTTTTTAACCTACTCTTCAGAGTAGTCCTCACTCCGTTCTTGTACGTTTTCCAGTGACCTGTGCCTGAATAAGGTTACTTCTTGATTCCACAAACGTATTGTTTCATATAAAAAAAATATAATCGAGAAAAAGACAAATAAGCTCTTCAACGTCGATACTGCAATTTTCTGGCGCTCAAACAGAAATGCGTAAGAAAATAGACCACAGAAAATTGACGTTGCTCTTGTAAAGCTGTATGAGGTAAACTAAGAAAGAAAAGCCGATATAGAATAAAGTTTTTAGGGGGGCAAGTAACAGACAAAACTCTCGGAAAGGGGAGAATATAAAAGAATGGCGAGAAAAAAAGACAGACAGAAATTTGCCCAAATGGACGCTGCAAAACCAAGAACTGGACGCGAAATGTGGCGAAGCAGAAAAAGGGGAACGCGGAATTACAACCGTCGCAAGAGAAGCCATCACTTCTTTTGCTTTTCTTCAATCTCGCTGCTGCCTCTAAAGCGAGGGGGAGTCCCGACAGGGATTTTTCTATCGAGTCTCGCAAAGCCTCGTATTGACTGAGCGACCAGTGGCTCGGGACGAGCAGGGAAAACAAAAGCGCTTGTCATCCTTGTGACATCAACATTGAAGGAAGCATCCGAGCTGCGGGTCACTCTTGGCTGAGCGCCGTCGACGAGACAAAAGAGGCAGAGACAGCACCCCACACATCTATTTGCGGACCGGGAATGCGGGGATCTAACATTCTACTATCACGCCCGGATTTTGCCCAGAGCCCATAAGAAAACAGAAACAGACTGCATTGGCATGCTCGCAGACGAAGTGCAACTTTCGCTCGCAAAATACGTTGTTTGTCGTCGTGTGTCTATTTACGTGGTTCTGACTTTATATGGAAACGAACAGGTTCGGAAAGCCGGCGAAAGACGGGGAGAGTGCAAGCTTGCAGCAGATTAAAATTTAGCAACTTGATTGGGTCCAGTTGTAGACTGTAGTAAAATCGTATCTGAGACGCATTTGTACTGAATTTGGCGTCTTTTCTACGGACTTACTATTTCAGTGCGTTACGTTCTTATCGGTAGATGTCATTCACGGCTTGGTGTACCTTAAGCTCTGATTGTATGCTGATGGTAGCTATACGATTATCACAGATAGGTTCTGATGACTGCGCGTTGGTTTTTATGCTAGCGATACCCCTGCACGTTCGTGGCTGGCGGGTGTAGGTCGCAGGTAGCAGGAGCAAACGTGCCAGTGAGTGGAAAAATAACGTGCGTGGAAGTAAAAACGCCACCTTCAGCGGTTCCAGCCTTACAGCATGTAAAATGTCCGGGTGTATGCGTAGCAACTGAACCTGGCTTTTCTTTTGACAGCTTGCCCGCATGCCCAAAAACGCGCGAATTAAAACAACTGCTTTGCATCGTCGGTCTGCAATCTCGGATCCACGATTGTTTTTCTGCCCGTTGTGCCATCTCGACTACTACTACGGCTTCGTGCTGCTGAGCGGGTAGTACTCGCTCGCGGAAGCCAGCTTCCGGTGTGAAGGATTGCGAAAAGGCCTTTGTAACTTACCTTTAGTTCGCCCTCTTTCAAAAAATTGGAGAACGGCTTTCATGACTATCAGCATTTTGTCCACAAAGAAACGTTATTGCTCCTAGGAGATGGTTATATGTTACGGTTCTATACTGATCGTAATTCCCAAATTATATGGTCTGATTTATTTTTTTTTTTGCGCGTTGCAACCACAAATTATAGAGAGATATTATATTTGTTGAAACTCAGAATATGACCGTGCCACATCACTGGAAATAATGCGGATGTTTCAGAGGTTGGAATTTCTGATAGAAACAAATAAATAACGAATGCGGTGTCTTCACAGTGAGCCTTCTCATTTTGAAGACAGTGCATTGGGGCCGAAATATGAATCGTTTATTTAAGTTACGCGCTTTCGGACCAGTACGTGGCTGTCTCGATCAGCGTCTTGAATTGGGCTGGTTGGTACGCTCCATACTGATTTTGACTGAAAGAAACAGCGCTGGAACGGGACGAAGACGAGAAGACACAAAGAGCGCCGTGTTTGTGTCTTCTCGTCTCTGTCCTGTTCCAGCGCTGTTTCTGCATTCTGTCTCGATCAATGCGAGATACCAGTGAAAAACAAAGTAAAAGAAAACAATAATAGTAAAATGTGCATTTGACGTCCTTCGTTATTACCTATGGCTCTTCTCCGATGCACTAATTAGCCAACGGTGCAATAATTAGATACAATAATTAGTGAACGATGTTGCACACAAACAGCAACATATCAAATGTTACAGCGCTTTATGAAACAAGAAAAGCGCATTTTTTTAATCTTGAGGCCTCGGTCGTGAGCATCATAACATCTGTTGGCGAAATGTCTCACTTGACGGATGAGTTCATCCCCCCGGTAATAATCTCAAACGAGCGGTCTAGGACTGTTTCTGGATGGAAATGTGCAGCCAAAGGCGGTCGCAGACGTTGCAGCCGAAGCCAAAGTGCCGCTCGAGAAAATCCCGGCGAAAGCGGGCGTTGGCGCCAGTGAACGCGTTCCCGCCCTTGCCACGTTGACGCTGTTAGCCCGCAACGCTGCCTCCTCGGCTCGCTATTGTCACATGCGTTGAATATCGGGTTAGCTCGGCGTCGTGGTTAGCAGCATCCGCCCATCATTGGCGCTTGCGTTCCGCTTCGCGATTTAGCGCGGTTTGGAAGGCTGCCGGAACCTCGGTACGCAGTTGCTGCTTGCGCTTGGCCACCCGGGCCTGTTCGTGTGCCCGGACTGCAGCATCGGCCCGGCGAACACGAGTTCTCTCACAAATCTGCTCTGGGCGCTGTTCTTCGAAAGTTGTCTGCTGTTCGGGAGTTCGTACGATCCGTGGCCTACCCATGTGGAGATTGTAAGTTGAAACTGCTGCGCGCGGGCTCGGCGGCCCGGCTGCGACGAGCTGCACGACGTCACTGACGGCGCAGTCAATAGCGCGCGTGCTTGGGTACGACGCAGAGAATGACGTCACTAACGGCGCTGCTATTGGCGCGCGCGCTTGGGTGTGACGTAGTGAACGACGTAACTGACGGCGCAGCCAATGGAGACCATTATCGAAACATGTGGCGAACGGTTTTTCGTTTCGCCTAGCCATATACAGCTTTCGCTGTAAAAGTGAAAGAGGAGGAAATGACGAAGTTGAGGGAGTGCAGTTCTAGCCCTTCCTTTTGATGTACCATCGCGCACCAAGAACACTTCACTACAGCGTCACTACGTAACTTTAGTAGTTATGCTTGCTGGATTTTCCGTAGGAAACAATTAAAATAAAGAACAGCGCTCGCACTTCGTTTATCTGATAAAGTCTCTCGTTGGAGCGGGAGTACTCGTGGAAGAAATCTGGTTTCAAGTGGAGTCCATGATGCTGCACTAACGACTGCGAAGACTCCTTCGGAAACGATATCAGAAACACATAAGGCCGATTTCCGGCACTCCTACAGATGGCGTCATTTTGTCAGAACCCGGCGTGACTCACTGATCGACGAGAGGCAGCGTAGGGTTTTCAGAGGCCATTGCAGAAACAAAGGAAGCTTTTGTTCGATACCCTGACGAAGCCGGAGTTCTGCTACATCCACTGGCAAACGCTGCTGTTCGGGAGCGCGCGTGTGTGCGTGTGTACGTTTGTGTGATAGCAAGTGAGAAAGAGAAAGAAAGCGAACAATTTTCGCAGCTTGCACTGAATTGTGGAAGGCTGTCGCGCAATAGAGCTGGTCGGTCCTCAAGCGGCACAGGCTTCTCGGAAATCCGTATTGGGCAGTACTTTTGTTGTATAAAATGCACAATTTTGACAAATCTTGATGCGAAGTGGTTTCGTGCGTGTTCCGTTCTTAGCAAGACAAACTTTAGTGTGTCGAGACCTCCAAGACTCTTGAGAACATGCTCAATATTGAGATAGAGATAAATGTAATTTGAGTCGTCCGACGGTCGCGCCGCGACTTTCGAGTCCCATTAACGTTTTTAAGGCAAAAGCTTCAGATGCCTCATCAAATGAAAAGTGCCCGTCAACGTCATAATCATGCGAGTGATGCAAGAAATAACCTGATGAGGGCGTCCTCATATGACGTCATGACGTTATGGGTCGCCAAAACTTGAGACGTCTTTATTACGTCAAATAACATGACGCGACGTGGTGACGTTATCGCATGGCATCGTAGCTTAGTCAAAGATGGTCTGATCTCGGAGGCAGTGAAAAACCACGTTGGGTGCGAGAAGCACTGGGGCGGGGTGGGGGGGGGGGGGGGAGGGGGATCAATACATCCACCACTGAGAAGGAAAAGGTGTCTGTCTCCTCGAGTCGTCTTAGGCGGATGCGTGTAATGGACCCTGTTGCCTACTTTTGATCCCAATGCCTCATCGTTTTGAATATATTACGAATGTATTGTCGTCTCTCGTTTTGCTCGTTTGTCAAAGTACTGTCGTAAGTTTTCTTTCATGCCAGGAAGCTAGTGAGGTGAGAATGCTTGCGATATCTTCACTCAACCACTCCAAGGAAGCCATTTTCTTGGTCCGTATTTCAAGACATTTTTCGCTCACGCTCAGAAATGTTGTCGAATAGACAGGGTTACTTCTACTAACGAAGTGCGTGTGCGTGCGTGCGTCCGTGTGTGTGTGTGTGTGTGTGCGTGCGTGTGTGTGCGTGCGTGTATGTGTGTGTGTGTGTGCGTTGCTGCGTGTTTGTGTGCGTGTGTGTGTGTGTGATAGAAAGTGAGAAAGAGAAATATTTTGGCAGCTTGCACTGAATTATGGAAGGTTGTTGCACGACAGAGCTGGTCGGTCCTCGACCAGCACAGGCTTTGCGGAAATCCGTATTGGGCGTTACTTTTGTTGTATAAGAATGCACCATTTTGCTAAATCTTTATACAAAGTGGTTTCATGCGTGTTCCATTCTTAGCAGGATAAACTTTACTTTGAGTTTGATAACCGGTGGTGTCTCGTCATGAGCACGCTCAAGCAAATATTGAGCATCCGGGCCACCTGACAATTTGGTAAGGTAATCAACGGCGCGAATAGATATAGACATGACAATATGAGGGAAGGCTAGAGTGAGGTAATCACTTGTCCACTCTTATTTGGAAAACACAGAAGCCGTACCCCTCTGTGACGGTGGATGACCAGCAAGGATGTCAAGCGCACGACACAGAGGTGACACAGAATTCCTAGCCATAGCCGAGCACGCACCGTGCAACGAAATCCGAAATGTATATCCAGAAAGCCCCTTCTAATAAAATTGAAGGACACTTTG
>JALIZH010029516.1:0-43030 GCA_030522465.1 Rhipicephalus appendiculatus | reverse complement strand
TCCTTCAATTTTTTGTAAGTGCACGCGCATTCAAGCGGCAGTGCGGGCTTCCCGAAATTCTTCGCCGAGCTTTTAGTTCAAAAGGAACACTTGCCCCATCTTGCTCTATCAGGTCTACTGCTTCATCCACCGTTAGTGCGAAACATTCAGAGCCTTTCGCTCTTAATGCATACGCACACTTGGGCTACGCCTTTGGGCGTTATTTAATGATTTTCCTCGTCTCATTCACAACGGCTGTCCATTTAAGCTCGTGCACTTTGTTCCGCGAAATGCGAAACATTTCCTATCCATTCGAGAAAGCATTCAAGAATGCGATCACTAGAGAGCCGGTAATAATAGCGCAGCAAGTGTGTCAGCCCATGACGACTACCTTGATCACAGCCTTCAGCCGGAAGTAGCAGACGATGTGTCGTTTTCTTATCAACCAGAATAAAAACTAGGTTAAACATAAAAGTTAAACTATCATACTTATATTGTCAAATTACATTAAAATTGTCAATTAATAATTATTTCAGTGCTAAATTTATGCATGTTTGAACTTGTGGTGGCAGCACTGAACCACTGAACTGCCGTGTCGGTTTCCGGCAGCCGGAGCAACTTCCTTTTCACTTTGTACGCCATCACGGCAAGAGTGCATCGTTCTCCTGCGGGAGCTAAGGCTAATCCAGCGGCGTGCACTGAAAATATTTGCCATCAACACCATCTAACAAGCCCATCGAGTCACCATGCCTTCCAACGACGAGCTCGCTTGCGTTTACGGCGCCCTGATTCTTCAAGACGATGAGATTGCCGTCACCGTAAGTAGCGGGCTTGCTTGCTGGTCGCGTTGTTTCTGTGGCCGTGACGTTTATGCAAATCCATCTATTCCGCCTAGGCCGAGAAGATCAGCACCATCCTGAAGGCAGCTGGCGTCGAGGTCGAGCCTTACTGGCCTGGTGAGTCCTTTATTGCATGCGTTGTCGTTTCGGTGATAGCACCGACACGTACGAGCGGTCCACGTGCGTTTGTGCCATGCCAGGCGTTGACGATAGAAATAGAGGCGAAAAAAGACGGTCTTCTATCACTATGAGAGAAATAGAGGCGAAAAAAAAACAGCCTCCCATTACGATGATGAGGTGACAGCCTGAAAACGACAAGACGTGAACGAATGGCAGACCAATACACGCGCTCTCTTGTGTTCAGTCATGATTGTCAGCCCATCATCTGTCCAGTTCAGAACGAAGGCCTTTGGCAATGATCTGCAATATGCCCGGTTATGCCAGGGCTGATTCCTTATTTTTCCCTCCTATATCACCTAATATCGCCTACCTAACCGTCCGCCGTGCTTGGTTACGTCACCCTTCCCCCGCTGACCATCTTGTCGGCCTGACTCGGCCTCGGTTATCTAACTACGGCTTCCGGTACGTTATCAATATGCGCAAACGTGTATCCACTAAGTAAAATGCAAAGATAACCAAAGGTATTAGGCAACTCGCCAGATCACACGTTACGCCTGCACAACTTGCCATGCGCAGCCATAATTTAGAAGAGGTTAATAGAGCGATTACCAACAGCTTATTTTCGACTTGTAACCGCAGCTTCGAAGTCTTTATCAGCCTCGTAGACCGCATCAGCCACTATAAGTACGTCCGTGTTCTCGGCATCGTTAATGAATTTGCCTCGCTTATGTGCACATAAAAGTGCCGTGCCGTCTGAAACACCATCTCCTCGAAGGTTCCAATGTGTTAAAAGAAACTCGTTGTGGCCCCTTACAACATCCAGAATTGTACGTTTCTGACCTTGTGTTGTGATGGTCTTGTGAATGGCTTAGCACATTTTAACACCACCATTGTCTCCTGACACACGCCACACCAGAGTGCTTGCATCTTCTGAGCCTGCTGGTGCCAGAAGGAGACTACAGTAGCTGGTGGCCAGGAAGCAGGCTGGCCTGATTCTCGTGGTCTGTCTGTGCCGTAAATGCCACCAACACAGCTTTCGGTGTATAAGTCGCACCTTTGTATAAGACGCAGCCCCCCACTTACGACTTTCGCAGGAAAAAATGATATATAAGACGCACCTCTGTATAAGGCGCACTTATTTATAGCCCAGTCAACATAAAACACCACGATGCACGCGGAGTTTATTCATCGCGAAATGCGTAGTCGCGCACGACACCGAATATCCGTAAGTAATAGTATAGAACTCATAAATAACGCATTGCTAAGGCTCGGGAAACAAATATTTATTGCGCTTTACTCGAAGCCACATCATCCCGTGCGCTGTCAAAAGTTCTGCCGCTTCGGTAGGCAGCATCGCTGGGTTGCCGATCGGCTTCTGAGTAACTCTTTCACGCGGCGTTGTAAGCACCTCGAAGCACATCGATGGCATTGCCTCTGCGGCAATATAAGGCTCGGCGGGAACACGCAACCAACCAGTGAACCAACGATCGTGCTGCACAGTCACCGTAATCGCCGAAACACACGAGCACAAAATGCAAATGGCGACGGGAAGACGGAGGCTGCGACTACTGTTGGATTGCCGAGAAGTCTCACATGAGAACTGATGATGATGATAACAAAGTGGTACTTTCGTTTTGTAACTGGTAGATCGTGGCCGCCAGACGTTGCGATAAAGCGTTGTTGTTGGTTGTTCAAACTTTATAATTAGTCCTGCGAGACGCGACTGGCGCGCATTGGGGTGCTCTTTTTTATTTATTGCATCAGTTCTGTGGGTTTAACGCCTACAAGATAGTGCGCGTTATGTTGGCGGTCTTTATCGCGGCCATAATCTCCGTGGTCGTGGCGCTGCTTTAACAGCAAGTAGCCGTTAACTGAGATCACGGTTGCTTCATTGTCATAACAAGATTACATATCTTTTTACGAATGCTTTCACGCGCAGTTTCTCGTACTCGCGAATAAAATATGGACATATTGGTCGCTCAAGATCGTGTGACATTTTGCGTATATAAGACGCACCAGTGAAAATTTCAGAAAAAAGTAGCGTCTTATACACCGGAAAATACGGTACTTGAATCTTGGGTGTAATGTGACGGGTGACTTTGCACTCGTGCGCAAGAACAACTCCACTAACGTATCACAAAACAAGCATGAACAGAAATAGGCATCTATTCCAGAAGTTGTAATTCAGAGTTCTTTCATCACTTTGCCAGAGAATGTGCTTTTGTTAGACAGCATTGGGCAGTCGCCTTAGTGAAACATGACCCTGTACCAAAACACTTCCGTGCAGTGCCTAGCTCGCTGCCTTTGCACAGGGCCAAGAGTGCTGTTAGGGTTCAGTACTAACAGGCAGTGTAGTGTGAAAGCAATAGTATATCTCAAAAAGTTGCCTAGCAATGAGGTCTAATCTGCATGAGCAAGTAAGACAATGTGGGCATCCATGCACATGGTAGTTTAATGGTATTCTTCAGGCCATGGGCAAGCATCTCGTTAGTTTTCTTATGAGACAGGAGTCAACAGCGACTACCTAGTACTCAATTACCCAGTTCTTGCCCGCTGAAACCTCAAATTGTGGTTTTTCTCAACCTCTGTGTGCTGCATTGTGTAAAAAACGCTGAGGAATTGCAGGCGAAAGGGAAACTGAATATCGCAAAATCTTTCCCACCGTTGGGTGGAAGAACCTTGCTGGTGTTGTCATTGACATTTTTTAGGCGAGCTTCTTTCTCAGATGGTGATTGCGCAATACGTGCAGGCCTCTTTGCCAAAGCGCTGGAAGGGCTGGACCTGAAGAGCCTCATCTCAAACGTTGGCTCGGGTGTGGGCTCTGGGCCCGCAGCAGGTGCAGCACCGGCAGCCGCAGCAGCAGCAGCTGCGCCCGCAGCAGGAGGCAAGGCGGGTGAGTGGTGGACTATGTTGTAGTACTCCTCAAGAACAGCACAGTTATTGGGTCCACAATCGAAAGTACGACTCTATTGAAGGGACACTAAAGAGAAAACAGATTTTTATTGTACTAGTAACTTACTTTTTCGGA
Organism: Rhipicephalus appendiculatus; assembly: GCA_030522465.1. Classification (NCBI taxonomy): domain Eukaryota; kingdom Metazoa; phylum Arthropoda; class Arachnida; order Ixodida; family Ixodidae; genus Rhipicephalus; species Rhipicephalus appendiculatus. Next base: position 39,064 of record JALIZH010029516.1, on the reverse strand, counting down.
ATGCGAAAATCGCCACACTTGCAGTGATGGAAGTGCTGTTCCAAAAGAGAAATAATGCTGCTGCAAAGTGTGATTTTCGTTAGTAATTGCTCCAAACCTGCTTCGAAATGGCACTGAGAGAATGAGAATGATGAACGTTTACAGTTTGACCAACTCATAAGTCCCAAAGGAACTGAAAAGAATCTATATACCGTATTTACTCGCATAATAGACGCACTTTTTTTCCAGAAAATCCGGCTCCAAGTTCGGGGTGCGTCTATTACGCGGGGTAAAACTTCCGGAAATTTTATTTCCGACTACAGCGTAGGACCGCTGATAACGAAAGTCGCCGAAATCACGAATATTCGCACTACAGCCGAAACAACCTTTTTCATAGGCTACACTAGCGCAAAACGTGTGGAGCATGCAGTCTCGCGTGTCCGAGAATCGAGGCATGTGATGCCGTGTGCTTACAAGCATTCAAATTTTCAAAAATTAACATCGATAGACCCGCATTGTCAACAAAATGATCGTCGAAAAAAACTATACGCGGAAATTTGGTGATTACGTTTCAGGCCACCTAGATTATGCAATTATCACGACCGAAATTTTGTGCGCAGAACGGTACTGATCGTTCGATTTCACGGGCTCGCACCCATATCCAAGACATTGCAATCGAATCGCGAATCACCACTCTAATGTTACAACTGCCACTCATGCCCCCTATTCTTCAAGTAGAGCCACCGCAAAGAATTACGTTGATTCCGTACAAAACAGCAACTTTGATCGCCCGCGACTGCCACCGAAAAGCAACCAACGCTGATTAGGCCTAGCCGGTTCGGCTTGTTGCGGGAAGTTTGTACAAGACAAAATGAAGATTGGGCGTCGAAAAGATCGCACTCGAGCACTGATCCAAGAGCAGCGCGCGTGATGCGATGTTTAGGTTCGCGGACGGGAAATCAACGGCGACAACAGTCCGCCGAGCTTGTGCAAGTCCGCGTAGTGGCAGCAAAAGCAAAAGCTCGCATCGGAAAGCCGAAAAGCTTTTAAATTTGCGGACAAGGTAGCAAACGCGATAACGACGACGCTTTTCCTGACAGGAAACTCAAAGCGCACTTGATGAGGACGCGATCGCACGTTCCATGCGGAACGCGCACGGCCGGCAAGGCCGCAGTCACGCCGGCGTCGGTGCAGAGGTTACTCCGATGCCCAGGCAGGCCCAGGCCCCCCAGGCACACTCGCCGAGCCCGCGCAGATGGCGCAACGCCGCCGCGGTCTGTTGTCTTTTCTTTTTCCTCGCTTCAGTTAACGTAAGAGGGCGTCGAATTGCAACCGTACAAATACGGAACAGTCTACTGATCAAGGCCAAGTTGGGGGGTGCGCCTATTATGTGCGGAAATAAAAAAATCTGATTTCTCGTGACCAAACTGGGGGGTGCGCCTATTATGCGAGTAAATACGGTACTATCATTCTAGCATGCTACTAATGTGCAGCATTATCGGCTCTGATCTCATGCAACAAGAGCTGGCATATTAAGCAAATAGCTTATTTGGCTGTTTTTCTTTTTTTTTGGTTTTGTTTTTTTTCCAGTAGACGCAGGCTAGTGTGGTGAAATGTGAAAATGAGCAGGATTGCTTTTATCTCTTACCTATTATCTACTGCTTATATATAGCTCATTTCACGGCACATTTTTGTCAACCAGCTATCTTTTTAATTGTTTGCTTCTTGAAACTTAGATTGATTGTTCTCCAGAGCGGTACTTTTTCTGCTCTCACTATGCTTCAAAAAGTGAAAAGTCACTTCCGTCACTGCACCTACTGCGGAAGATGCTTGGTAAGTGAGAAAACGTGCAAAAAGACAGTGCAAGTGGTGACGCCACCTTAAAGGGATACTGAACAAAAATTTGAAAAACTGACGAAAACATCAAAATTGTACTCTGAAGACGCCACTGTTCCGATAAACAGAGTTTATTTCACATATTTTTGAACAGTTGGCTGTATTTTTGGTGGATTGTCAACGCGCGGCGGCTGCGCGCGAGCCGTGACGTCAGATTTTCCCTGGAACATGCAGGGTGCACGTGCTCCTGTCCTTCTCTTCCTTTTCGCTACCTCTCCTTTCATTCCACTCTCTCCCTTCCACAAAAGCACTGATGCCTTACCCCAGCCGGGAGCATTGTTCGCTCCCGTACTGGTTCTGGGAAACGTAGTGCGAGCTGAGCGGCGACGGCTGGCATTGTTGGGATGCCTGTTTCCGGCGCGTTTCACGTCACATCCTCTAGTTCACGGTGCGGCCCCCTAGACGCGGCGGTTTCTGAAAAACTCACTAAATTCATTATTTTCCTCTAGTTTGTGCCTGAAATGAAGGTTGTTTCCATCTATTTCAACCCCCCAATCTTTCAATTTGGCCGGAAATCTTGGCAGCAAAAATTTTGTTCAGTATCCCTTTAAAATTCCAATACTAATCCCCGTGACGTTATAGATTAGGATGGCATCTACTAGGGCCTATGTTGCTCTTAATTGGTAAAAATTAAGTACACTGTGCTCTGAGGGGCCCAGAGACTTAACATACCAATTTTCAATGAAGTCACTGTCGCCAAAATACGAAAAATTCACTTCGAAATCTGTGATGTCAACCGCATAGATTTCAGCGCAAAATTAAAAAACAAGCAAAAAAAAACTTTAACCTTGATTTTCTATGCCTGTGATATTGAAATTAACATTATTGTTCTCGGAGGGCAATTCATCGATCTAAACCCGTTCATTCTGTCACACTGGCACTGTAGTTTCAGCTCATAATGTTGAATGTAAACGTTAATTTTCTTCTGTGGTACAGCTGATGTGATAGCGTGAAATTGCTGAAAATTTATAGACTACATTCAGTAACAAAACAAAAAACCATCATTGGGAACAGATGTGGCACACGGAACCCAAATGAACCAACGTGATCCACGGCAAACTGTGTTGTCATTATTTTTGGATAGAGGTGTGACACTGTGTCTGACTGGCCCCTCAGATTAGAGGCTGCTGCCAATGCCACAAATGTGGCTTTAGTGTCATACTCATCTGTAACATGTGGACTCATTTTATTGGAAAGGAGCCCATTAGATTTGAGTGAATGTGTTGTGCAATGACATGTATGGGTTCAAGTTATAGCAGTGCAAACTGTGGTCTCATGTAGGGGCAATGCGCGTGCATATGTATCCCTGCGTTCATCTGTGTGCCCGATGTGTGCTCTTGCTGCTGGCCATGTGTGTGTTGAGCGCACCATTGTCTCCTGACACACGCCACACCAGAGTGCTTGCATCTTCTGAGCCTGCTGGTGCCAGAAGGAGACTACAGCACCTGGTGGCCAGGAAGCAGGCTGGCCTGATTCTTGTGGTCCGTCTGTGCCGTCAATGCCACCAACACAGCTCTCAGTGCATCTTCATGGCTGCACAATATTTACTTGAGTTTTGGATGTACCGTATAAACCGGACTATAGGTCGAGTGGGAATATAGGTCTACCCCCCAAGTTTAAGTGACCGAAAAAGAAAAAAAAAAAGACGACCCAAAATTGGCGGAACACATTTATTTGCGATTCGGGCGCACCACCCACCCTTCGTCGGAGCTCCCCTCAACCACCATCGCAGCTGTTCCTATTCGTCAGACAAAACACGGGGGTCTCATCGGCATTGCCAATTTGCCCCATCATGTAGTTCTGCTCCCAAAGCCCGTTCACGAAGTGCTGGAAGTTCACAAGCTTGTCCTCAAACTCCTCCGGCAGCTTTTGACAGATGGATGTGTGCCGGCGGAGAGAAAATCCTTTGCGTCTCATGAATCGACACACCCACGAGTTGGGTGCCCGGAACTCTTCTCTCGTGAGCCCAGCTTCTCGAACCAGCTTGACGGCTTTGTTGCGAATGGTATCCACGGTCACTGGCAGCGAGCGCGCACGAGCTCCCCGCACAAAGTACGCGAGCGCATCCTCCAGCTGCAGATAAACCGCGCTTCGCCCACGAAACGACGTTTTCCGAGGGTTGCACTTCTGCAGCTTGCCTTTCTGCGCTCTCCAATAGCGCACGCTTTTTCCGAAACACCAATGCGACGCTGAGCGGCCATGTTGCTGTTCGCTTCGGCGAACTCAACAACATTTAGTTTAAACTTCCTCGTGCTGCTACTCATATCAAACGCACGTCAATCGGAGCGGAAAACTCGGAACAGATCGGAAGCACAGCACGGACACAAAGAAAACTAGAGACTAAAAAAAAAAAATGCCTGCTATTGGATTTGGATGTGGATACGGCCGTGTGTGGCTTTTGACGCACATGCAAGCCACATGTTGCCAGACGCCGACGTACTGTCGGCTAAACACCGCTATATAAGACGAGGGGTGACTTTAACTCGTTTATTGAAAAAATCTCGACTTATATTCCGGTTTATACGGTAATGTGATGGGTGACTTTTTACTCATGCGAAAGCACAAGTCCACGAATGTATTGTAAAACAAGACAAGTAGGTATCTGTTTCAGAAATTGTAATTCAGAGTTCCTTCATCGCTAGGGTACACATTTGGGCTGGTTGGTGCATGATCACCAGTAGGAAAATGGTGCTGACTAAAAATCAAGTGTTTTATTCTTCCAGTCAGCATATGTGCGCTCCGCCGCTATCTCAATGAAATGGAAAAAGAAAGGGGAAGATGGAGACTCACTCAGCCTGCGCAGAGGCAATAATACAGTAGACTCCCGTTAAGACGAACTCGAAGGGACCACGGAAATTTGTTCGTCTTATCTTATCAGGAGTTCGGCTTATCAGAAGTGCCCCCTTAAAGACACATGCTAACATTCCAAGTGCATCCAAATATGTTTCTTGAAAACACTGAATGGAGTAGGCTTGAAATTGGGTGGAAATAACCAGAAAAAGCATTTATTTGGCTCAACTTGATAAAAACTATCCCTTCCAGCAGAGCATTTACACGAATCTAACGAGCACCCGATTTCGCGGGTTCATAATAATGCTCTTGAATGTATTGCTAACACATTTTAACAATAAGTCCGTAGCATGGCCCCATGTTGACAAATCGAAAACCATAAGAAGAAGGGAGAGATAAGCACAATTTTCCTTCACAGAATGGGAAATTTATTCTCCTAGCAGTTCATTTATTTCGGTGAGCCTGGTTTGCTGGCTCTAATATCACTTCTGCATAAGCCTCGATCGCGTGCCAACAAAGCCAATATACGCTGAGGTGCATAAGAAAGTGCGAGCTTTTCTTCGAGGTCCACATATTTTCCTGTTTTCGGCCCATAATAACGTTTCCCTGATTGACGTGCAGCTGAAGATCTCCGTTCGCGCTACTCATGGTCACCAGCCTCGGGCACACGAAAAAGATGCAACTCAGCTGTATTCGGTGTGCAAAATAACCATCCTTTGTCGTGAGCTTTCATAATGGAAATGACCCAGCACAATTTGCACTTTACTGGGAAAAGATACTATGCCAAACAACACGAAACAACACGAACTGCACCCAACATGTGCTGGGCCTCCATTGTGGGAGGGCGATGACAATACACCTGACCCCTCTGACCGTCCACAATGGTTTCCTGTTCTGCTTTTCTCAGTTGAGCTCTACCAAAGAACATGGGAGAATACAAAAGGATGCAAAGGCTTGGGCCCCCCCCAGCCAATTCGCCCCCAACATTTTGTTGCTTTCTTTGCTGATAAAGCCAGCACTTTCCCCACCCGCTGAACTGCTTCCCAGAGAAGCTTGGGGTCTTCCAGCCAGGAAGCGCTTTTTTTTATTTATTTATTATTATTTTTTTTTTTTGCTTTCTCCCGTTCGCCTGAAGCCCCACCAAGACTGCAATGTTCCTTGCGCAGAATCGCCAGCATTGTCGGGCCACTGCGACAGTTCGTCTTATCCGAAGAGACCTGTTCGGCAGTTCATCTGAAGCGGATTTTTTTTGCATTGAGTCTATGGGAAATCAAACAAACGTTCCCATGTTGTTCGGCATAAGCGAGAATTCGTCTTAACCGGAGTTCACTGTAATGTTCTGTTGGGCAGCAATGCTCACTCCTTTGGAAGGACGGAAATCGAGGGGCAGGGTTAGTGGTGAGGCGTCTTGCACATTCGTGATGGTATTTTGACATGAAAGTCATGTCTTTAAAGGATGGCTTGCAACTGCAATTGTTACAATGAAGCGACAATCGACTATCTCAGGCTTTCTTTTAAACCTTGCTTGAATGCTCATGCATGCCATCATTAGTGCACCGCTCCGTAAGGCCTACGAAAAAGAGGAATTCTGTACACATCATCATCACAGCACTTATACTCAACACTATTATGACAAATGTTTAGGAATGTGATCAAGACGTGAAAATATACAAGTTGCCAATGTGAAACTATACAACTGAAGTACTCATAGCATTTGTGTTAAAAGGCTAGACAAAACATCATTTTTCAATTAAGTCTTGGGGAAACTTCATGTTATGATAAACAGAGGGGCGTGATATTACGGCACACAAAGAAAAAGGACACGGGACGACGCGCTTCTAGCAACTGAAATATTTTTATTCAGGAAGGACATATTTATACCACCGTGCAATCATATGAAACCCAACGAGTCGACAAAAAAAACTAAAAACCTTGTGCCATCATGAACCAACACCAACTCGCCCAACTTTTTACTTTACTGAGTTCATGTTATGCTCACGCCACAAAAAATAACAGCTGTGTTTGGGAGTTCAATAAGAAGGCTGTTCATATGTATTGCTAAGGAAAAACCTGGCGAGTCAGAAAGTGCTGCGAGCGATTATGACAGGTGGAGTCTGAACACACAAAGGCAGGCAGTAATGCAGCAAGTGCGAACACTAGCTGAAGAAGACCACCACGTTATTGCACACAGCAGCCAATAGTAGCCATGCATTCCTCAGCTTGTCAAGGGAGCACTCACTCAGTCCAATCGCACCTTTGCATCCGAGACGTGGGGAAAGTAGTGCCCCTGTGGGCCCCCAGATTATAATCAATCTTGCTTCAGCCACACTACCTCTGCTTGCACGGAATGTGGTGAAAAGAAAATCGCATTAATTCAAGAACAAAACAAAATCAACATGGCTCCGCTTGGATGAATGGTGTTAGGACGGTGCACAGTCGAAGTTGGGCTTGCTTTCAGCTTTTGTTTGGTAAAAGGTGCTCCTGCTCTTATGTGCTTGTTTGAAATTCGGGGGTGACAATTTTTTTATTTAATATTTCGATATATAAATTGAAAAAAACCTGGTTGATAGCATTTATGGGCCCAAATGTGAAGCTTTCTTACAATAGTTTGGGGTAATTCTTCAATATTCAATGCGGCATCCCTTCCTGAAAGGGGTGGTGCCATCAAATTTAGAGGCTATAACAAGCCTGTTGTGGGCTTCCTCTGTTTGCAAGGATTCCACACGAAGGCTCGGACACAGCAGATGTTTAGAATATATTTTAATTCACTTCCAAAGTGTACCTCAATGCTCGTTCTCCCGATCGATGCCCATCGCTAGAGCATCAAAACTGACTTAGATCTATAGGAAGGACAACGAAAGTTGTAGTGACGTTGCACCAGATCTTTAGTGACACGAGTGACCTCCGGGCCTCCACCAACTTCGCAACGTACATACCGGCAAAGCATCGGTTCCTAGCCATCGCAACTGTTGGTGCGATTGTTTTGCTGGTGCTTGGGGGGCATGTGTGTGCGAAATCAGACGATACTCGGCACGACGTCCGTCACAGCCTTGTGTGGTCACGTGACCAAGCCTACTACACTGCTATGTCACCACCCAAATCGGCGCCCAGAAACCGAAACCGAAATTTGTACACATAAATAAGGTGATATTAAATTTTTTAGCAAAAATACATGAATCTTGGTGCGTGTATCATGCTTCCTGGAGCTATAAGAAACGTTTGCAGCAAAGAAAGCGCTAGCCACAAATTTGATGGCACTACCCCGTTTAAAATGAGTGAACTTGTCATTATGTGAATGCAACCAAAAGGTGTTCTTGAACAGGAATAGCAAAACAAAGAAATGAAAAGGAACCTGTTGAACTTACCGTGTGTATCGCAATTGTAGCCCAGTAGGCTGAACACATTGTTCTCCATTGTTTGTGCAGAGGCCAAGAAGGAAGAGAAGAAGGAGGAGTCTGAAGAGGAGGATGATGACATGGGATTCGGTGAGTGCTGCTTATCTGGGCCCGGTGAATAGTACTGGCAGCTTGATTACAGAGCGGCATTGTAATCCATTTGCATAGTGGGAAGGAATTGTGCTCCAAAAGCAGTGATGTATGCCACAGCACGTTACTGTGTTTGTACTGAAAGGGCTTCATGTGTTCTGTTGCAGCCAGGCAGCGTACCGGATTCGTTGGGTGCCTTCACTTTGTGAGGGTTTCATCCCGCGGGAGATTCGTTGGGGCACACTTGATACCTTTGGTAGCACATAAGGGTTTATTGGTCGGGTACCAGCTCGTAAAAAAGTGCATTGACACGTGGCAAAAGAAGTGTTCCACACTCGTCACTATGGCTACTAGTGGCACTGATCAGCAGTCCCAGCATTTCACGCGCAGAAATACCCAGTAAAATTGACGGGAGGACAACTGCTGTTGTAATTTATTGGTAGGGCATCAAACATGTAATCCGAACGTTGTAGGTTCAGTCCTTACTGGTAGCAAAAAGAAATGTCTCGAGCTGCGAGAACATAATGTAAATGTGGGTCAGAATTCTCTATAGCTATCACGAACATAACCAGAAATAAGATTCGAGTGATGCTGACCATTTTAGAAAGTGCATAGCTTATGTAGGTGCTGTGTGAATTGCACACTGGTCTTTTATCTTTCTCTCCATACTATAAAACTGACCACTCATTTTTGTTTGAGTCCTTATCACCAGCACAGGATTCATTGTCAGGGCCGCATTGAGGACTGTGCCAAAGGAAGGAAAAGTGTTCAGTCGTCTTGTCTGAAAATGTTCCTTAGGCTTTCTAGGACGCAGTTTGACATGCTTGCTTGTCTCCCGATGTTCGCCACACCAGAGTGCTTGTGTTTGCAAAGCCTGCTGGAGCCAGAGGGAGACTACAGTAGTCGGTGGCCAGGAAGCAGGCTGGCTTAGTACTTGTAGTCAGTCTGTGCCGTCAATGCCACCAACAAGATTTTGATTTACTGGAATGCTGGCCATACATACACGTTAAATGGATCAGCAGAGCCATTTTTGAGCTGGTGGAGTATTTACAGTGTGCTTGATATATTTCCATCGTGCTTGAATTGGCTAAAAAAAAAAAAGCAAGTCAATATGTAATTTTTTACCTTGATCCTTCCAAGGTATTAGCTGGTAGTTCGACAGTTATCTAGCTGAGGATATTCTTGATTTGGAATGTGCAACTCAAAAAACAATACAGAAATTTCATGTGCTGGTCAGTCACTTAATCTAAGTAATTAGTGAAGCTCTAATTAAATAAACAGGTCATTTCTGTTGCAACTTTGTTGCATGGTGCGGTGCTGACTGGCAGTTCTGTTTGTTTCTTGCCCAGGTCTCTTTGACTGAAGAGGCAGGTCCTGTGGAGCCGTTCGTACCTGTGAATAAAGCTGGCATTTTACCAGCAGTGCTGGTGACTGACTTTGGTGTTTTGACTGTCTAGTTCTCCCATGAACACCTGATGCATGTTGCAGGAGCGTGATAGCTGCGCCAGTCACGTCACTGATGTTGCCTGAATGGTAACCCCACTTAGTGCATGCCTGATACAAGCAAGAAACCTCTACCATAATCTGGTGCATGCCTTGGAAGTATCACGTGTTGCATTTTAATTTTTTTTATTGTACTTTCGTAATGGAAAGTCTTTCGTAATGTGCTGATCCAGACTAGGAAGAAATGCTAACAAAGATATTTTCATTTCTCAGTGATTGCAAGAAAAAAAAAAACGAAAAGCCTGTATGTAGGGTTTGCTAAGTTCAAAGGGGCATGCTTTCAGTGTTGTTTTCATCGTGTAGCCAGCAGGACAAATTATTTGGGTATGTAACACTCTCATTGTAATTGAAATAGCGCACAATTGCAGGTGGGGATGTTGTGCTCCAAGACAACTGAAGCCTGAATGAGTATGACGTGCATGGAGTGAAAATAAACATTGAGCTTTAGTGGATGGCAAAAGAAACTCGGGTGATTCCACGTAAGATCGAACAAAGCATGGCCGGTCGACCTCTTAAATTTATTTCAAAATTTTATATATTGTTGCCTGATAAGTGGAAAGAAGAGATCCGGAATTGGTTTTGCTGATAAAAATTTTTTTCGAAGCGCCGGAAATCAATAATGACGACGAGGTGGAGTGCCACGCTTATCTGCTCTGCTGTTTTTTTCCGACTTCGGTGATGAATTACACAAAATATACTAAAGCTACGTACTTCAAATTTTTTTAGCTAAATATATGCATGTTTTTGCTCTCTTTCAATTATTTTTGGTTTCTTTGGGTAGTGTATATATTTTTATAAAAAATCTCAAAATCGACCCAGAAAACGATTTTCGGCCTATTTTGCAGGTCTTTATTTCAGAAAAGGCGAACGACAGAGCGGCGAAAATTCCGCATTGCGTTCTCAGCATGCTTGTGTATCAAACTGCCAAAGCTTATATTAATATCACTTTTCAGTAAAGATATACGACCGCGCTAACTTCAAGAAAACAACATACAGTGGCGAATTCTGACGACGATTAAAAAAAAACCCCCATTTTTTATATTTCTTAAAATTTCCCCACTTATTCTCTTGCACATCAGCTTTCACAATCAATAAAAACATGTTGCATAATTTTGTTTCACTTGCAGTTACGGCCCGTCGAATAAGGCCGTTGCGCAAGGATAGGCAATTGTAGAGGACTTCGTACACGCTAGTGCAGGCCTATACTTCAGTTTCTTAAAAGGCAAGCGGCACTGAAATAGCTGTCGGCTGCACTGAGGACGCCAATTTCGAAATGATTTGGTCACGGGAGCCGCCATGAGTGCGGGGTTACCGAGCAGGTGCGCGCGCACAGTCCAGCGCGTTCCGGTGCAGTGAGCGCTCGTTTTCTTGTCCTCAGACGGATAGGTCGCGATACAGCCGGGGTAACTTCAACGCATGTGCATTGGAGCGTCGCTATTTTATCCGCCCTTTGCTCACATCGCAGCCACGCGCTGTTAACACGGCGGAGGTACAAGTGCAGACGTAGCAGATATTGTTTGCGCGATTTGTGTGTTCAAAGTAAACGCAAACAAAAGCACGCCTACAATACGAACTTGTATGTTTAAACAAAAGCGTTCCGAGGCGATTCATGTAACTTGGACACGGCTGTTGGGATTCCAACACACGTGCTTGGAACGTTAACAGAGGCGATCGGCCAAGGTCACAGACTCGATGGCTGTAGCTCGAGTTTCCCTGCCGCATTCGGCGCCCGCACAGGAAACACTTCACGGCGTCGACGTAGAAGTTGAAATTTGACTGCGTTCCCCCGCTGGTGCTGATGTGGAAGCACCATGAAAACTCTGTCAGGAAGCTGCTAGCGCTCGCTTCACACATGCGGACGACAGCCGCTCTCGCCAGAGAAACTGCGCTGCGCCAACTGATCCCAGTGAAAAGCTTAAACGTGGCGCTTCAGCGGCCAAATCAAAATGGAACAAACGCAATACTATAGGTAACCGGATGCGCCTGCTTATCTCAGATGACGGGAGCAGACGGCGTGTACTGGCCGTGAGCACGGTCCGCTTCTCACACTTCATTCGACTCGGTAGTCTTGCTTGCGCTTCGCTCTGCTCCTGTGCGTCCTATATGGAGGCAAAGTATAGCTCTGAGCGAGAGTATTGTGCAGACTACCTTTCGAAGCACAAGAAGCTCAGTTTTAATGAACCGAAATTTTCGTAGAGTTACCATGACACCTTGATGCCGCAGTGCATAAGGAACCTCGCGCGTACATCACTGATTTGCAAATGTCATACAATCTTCAGACCTACATGGTGCGCTCAGTCTTGCGCAACGGCCTTATTCGACGGGCCGTAACTGCAAGTGAAACAAAATTATGCAACATATTTTTATTGATTTAGCGAACGCAACGTTCTACGCGCTACGCTAAACAAGCTAGACGATAGCCCTTTTTCCGAAGAGAAAATCCTCGGATCGTGGCTCTACGCGTCGCAGGCCAGCAAAGCGACGCGAGCACTGCTATGTTTTTAAAATCGACCGGCATAAGCGACCGCTTGTAGGCGTGCAATTGACAGGCGCACAGGTACCCTGACGGTGCTCTCTTCCCTCTCCTCTCTTTCTTTCTTTTAATCCCTTCGTCCCTTCCCCGCAGTACAGGGTAGCAAACCGGACGCGCGTCTGGTTGACCTCTCTGTCTTTCATTCCTTCCCTTCCTCCTCCTCCTCCTCTAATCATTCACCACCGTGTCTCTCACAGTTAATTTCCAGCGTTGAGACGTAATTACTCGATGCAATGGGATGCCAAATTGAAAAGCCATAAGCGATCACAAATGTCATACAATCTTCAGACCTACATGGTGCGCTCAGTCTTGCGCAAGGGCTTTATTCGACGGGCTGTAACTGCAAGTGAAACAAAATTATGCAACATGTTTTTATTGATTGTGAAAGCTGATGTGCAGGAGAATAAGTGGGGAAATTTTAAGAAATATTAAAAATGGGTTTTTTTTTTTAATCGTCGTCAGAATTCGCCACTGTATGTTGTTTTCTTGAAGTTAGCGCGGTCGCACATCTTTACTGAAAAGTGATATTAATATAAGCTTTGTCAGTTTGATACACAAGCATGCTGAGAACGCAATGCGGAATTTTCGCCGCTCTGTCGTTCGCCTTTTCTGAAATAGAGACCTGCAAAGTAGGCCGAAAATCGTTTTCTGGGTCGATTTTGAGATTTTTTATCAAAATATATACACTACCCAAAGAAACCAAAAATAATTGAAAGAGAGCAAAAACATGCATATATTTAGCTAAAAAAATTTGAAGTACGTAGCTTTAGTATATTTTGTGTAATTCATCACCGAAGTCGGAAAAAACAGCAGAGCAGATAAGCGTGGCACTCCACCTCGTCGTCATTATTGATTTCCGGCGCTTCGAAAAAATTTTTATCAGCAAAACCAATTCCGGATCTCTTCTTTCCACTCATCAGGCAACAATATATAAAATTTTGAAATAAATTTAAGAGGTCGACCGGCCATGCTTTGTTCGATCTTACGTGGAATCACCCACTCGCTGATCAGTCCTGAAGAAGATTAAATGTGCTCATGGTAGCTACAGCTTTTTTTTTATCCTGTATGCTTGCTGCCAGCTTCAAGGAAATTAATGCTCAATAAACTGCAATGTGTACTACAGTTGAACCCCTTTATAAGAGACACGCACCGGGCAGCAGTTCTTGCCTTTTATATGAGGTGTCTCTTATAAGCAGGGTACCATGTATGCGTTTTCTTATCAACCCCTCTTTTAATGTAAGCACACTGGTGTCTCTTATACCCATTTGTCTCTTACATCAGTGTCTCTTACAAAGGGGTTCGACTGTACTTTTAAAGCTCTGCTAACTGTCCAAGAAGATCTTGCTAGGTAAATCATGCCACACGCGAACGTGTGGTGCTACATGGGTTCTGCTTGTGCATTCATGTCCGTCCTGATGGCTAAAACATCAAAACTAAGGATGGGCGAATAGTAAGTTAGAGGTTCTAAATGAATAGTGATTTGGTCGAATAATTTAGAATCGAGTAGTATATATTGCATATTACTAAGAAAAATTAGCACTTTTCTCATGATCCAGCTAACTTGTGCTAACTTTTTTGGTTCAAAGTGAAGTGGAAGCAACACCAATTCTTGGAATAACATAGCTGAGCAAGTTAGTTGGCAAGTATTCATTCTAAAAGACTGGGAGTGCAAACATGGACACACAACAGGAGTCAAAACACTGTCTTGGCTACTTGCGTCTGTGTTTGCGCACCGTAGTAGCAAGATTTGTATAACAGTAGGATGCAAGTTATAACTGGCACAATATGTTACGTCAGTGATGTTCCGTGCAGGGAATTTTCCCTTTTTCAGGGAATTTTCTACAGTAATTTTGGACGAAAGGGAAAAAGGGAATCTTCGCGATATTGCAGGGAATTTTGAGGGGCGGCGAAATTTTTTTTTATAACGATCAAAAGACTGGACATGAGGCTTTCGCATGTCGCAATCGTTTCTGACGCATGTAGCGCGCCAAATCACAGCCTCTAAGGTTCGTTTTTAAAGACCATAGTCTTTCTTGGGATAATTCAACGCAGAAACATTGATGACATTGATTTGACTGACTGCTGGTTTGTGCGGCCAGCGATTCAGCTGCCCGGCGAAAGTTTAAGCCCGTGCTGTGATCATAGCTTTATATATCTTAAATACCTTGCTTTTTTTACAGTTCGAGGCACACAAAAGTTCTGCGGTCAATTGAAAGGTTTCCCAGTCAATATATCTTCTAGTCACTTCACATTTATTTATTTTTTTTTCTTTACGGTAGTTTGCAGAACCGTTCCTAATCAAGTCAATAAAATGTTAAATACCACCACAAAAGGTTGTTTTATTTCACAATATTTAGTCACCATTATTGAAAAGTTGACGTGCTTTTTGTACAAAATGTGGTGCATATAGATACAGAGCGTCTGCTAGGCACATTAATGTATGCCACGTCACAGTAACAAAAAAAAAAAAACAATAATAAACTTTTCTTCTTATGCAATGGCCGTGTGCATGAGCATGTACAGCATTCCTTCCGCATCGCATACCGCATAAAGCGAGCTCCAAGGTAGCTCCTTCGTAGTATTAAAAGCCGATCTCAGAGGCGATGCTTTGAGTTGGGCAGGAAAGAAGAGAAAGTGATGGGAAGAGCCTGGAACACGCTGAACACTATATATATATATATATATATATATATATATATATAAGAAAAAAACGGGTGCACGTACGAAAGCAATACTTTTATGCCTTACGTTTCGGCCGTGGCACGGCCTTCGTCAGAGAATTCTCTGACGAAGGCCGTGCCACGGCCGAAACGTAAGGCATAAAAGTATTGCTTTCTCGTACGTGCACCCGTTTTTTCTTACACAGACCGAACCCACTGAACTTTCCTGCTGAATATATATATATATATATATATATATATATATATATATATATATATATATAGATGTTGATGGTTTTGAGTTGGGCAGGGAAGAAGAGAAAGCGATGGGAAGAGCCTGGAACACGCCGAACACTATATATATATATATATATATATATATATATATATATATATATAAACTTTTTTGTGCAGGGAAATATGCAGGGATTTTTGGCGATGTATGCGGGGAAAGATGCCGGAAATAGGGAATTTTCGGGCCTCGGAAAGGGAATTCTTCGGTCCAGGACGGAACATCACTGTGTTACGTTTTAAAAATTACTGTACGCAGCGCATAGAAGACAACACGCCTTTTAACAAGTAATTTGAAGTGAAGGTCATATGTTCCTTGGAAGTGTGGCTTTGCAGCAGCGCAAACTTTTTAAATGCGAAGCATTTCTTGTGAACCGGCGACTTTGAGCGTATCCATCTATCTAGCCGCCTACGACTTAGTGCTCTCCTGGCCGTACCGTTAATGGGATTTATACCAAAATTGGTATGGCATAACATGACTATGATAACATCAATGACTGGTCATATAATGAAAATCATGAGTAACTTGTCATAAAAAGTATTATTTACACGTCATGGCCTTAGTGCTATTGAGGCCGTGTTCTTAACTTGATATATCCAAAAATTGGTACGATGAGACATTTCTGCATGACCAACATAAATGACATGTTAATATGAAAGTCATGACATGCATGTCATGTACAACATGATATAAATGCCACGCTCATGGCTCGCTGACGGCCGTTTCGCTAGCTGGATATACACCAAATTTGGTATTGCGTGACGTGACTGTATGACGAACATAAATGCCAAGTGGTCATATGGAAATCATGACATGTCATGTGCAACATGACTTGCAGGACACTCTCGTGGCCGTTTCTTGAGCTTGATATACACCAAATTTGGTATGGAGCGACGTGATTTTATGACGAGCATAAATGACAAGTGGTAATATGGAAGTCGTGACATGTCGTGTGCCACATGACTTGCATGCCGCGCTCATGGCCGTTTCGCTAGCTTTATATACACCTAATTTGGTATTCAGCGACGTGATTGTATGACGAGCATAAATGACAAGTGGTGATATGGAAATCATGACTTGCATGCCACTCTCATGAAACTCGTGCCCATTTCTTGAGCTTGATATACACCAAATTCGGTATTGAGCGACGTGATTGTATGATGAGCATAAAATGACAAGTAATATGGAAATCATGACATGTCATGCGCAACATGACTTGCATGCCATGCTCGTGACTAGAGACCGGATTTTAGGCAAATGCCGATTTTGTTCCTTGCGTTCCTGTCGTGCCACTTTGATATATGAGCACGAATTAGGGGTTAAGGAGGGCTTTTATAGTGTTTTTATAGTGCCTATAAATGCCTATTTTTGGGGTTTGTGCCTAAATGTCTATAAGTGCCTATAAAAGCCTATTTTCAAAAACGGCGAAATTTTGCTTTCAAGTACAGTTTGAGACCGCAATTCATGTTACCGGGCAAAATTGACGTTTCGGAACTCTATGGGGTGCCACAACCTAGTTTTCAGGTTCAACAAACTTCCGGTAAGAAACCGCTAGCAGCAGTGAAATGGGACGCGCCGGCCACTTTACCCCCACCGCACTGACATGGCGAGGGCGGTTGGAGAAGGGGGAGGAGGAGGAGAGGAAAAGGCGCTATTTCTGCAACCCTAAATGGGAGCACGTCCCAGCGTATACAGTGCAATGGGGAGAGGAAAATAAAGGTGGCAAGAGGAGAGGAGAAAGGAGAGTAGCGTCCGTGGCCGAGGACGTGGCGGGCGGCTTTTACAGGCGGTTTTCCATTCCACTGTTCCCAAGGAATTGAAGCACCTCCTTGAAGACCTGGGTGTGGTGGGGGGCAGAAAACAGGAGGTGCCTCTGTTAGAGTGTACTAGAACTGTTGAGTGGTGTGAACGCACCTCGCCGCCTGATGCCTTCCGCGTCGACCGTAGCGGTGGCGCTGCCGTCGTTTAGTACTGAAAGCGCAGCGCGCGGCGCGCAAGAACTGCTATGCGCTTCGGCTCCCCCGGCGCTCTTTTTTGATGCAGCTTTCTTCGCGCCTGCCCATCATTCATGTTTAGCACGTGCTGCCATAACCCTTGAGGGATGACACGACAAAGTACTCAATTTCAGCTCCATAAAAACCCATCTGAGAGATCGAAAATTATTTATTTTCTTGAGGTTAAGAAGGTTACTAAGGTATGAAAATTATCAGAAAAAGAAAAAAAAAAACCCTGATCGGCACAGTGAGGCTTTACAGTCTCGGCATTATTACACACGTTACCTGAATTTAGATGTGCTTCAAATTAGTTTTGTGCCATGAACATCGGCAGAAGCGTGTGTTCTAAAACAGCCGGTAACGCGTTAATTAAAGAAAACTTGGCTTCGGAGATTTTAACAATCATAATTATTGGGAGTTTAGCCCACTTTAGTTGCACTGCGTCATAAAAATGGTCTTATTTATACGTAAACTTTTAATGAATGCTTGCTTTATAAATACCCTTGAGAGATGCTGCAAATTAGTTATTTTAGCCGAAGTGACTGCTGGAAGGTATGCAAAATGTAAAAAAATGAAAACGGGCTGGTTGCCGCGGTGAAGGTCCACAGTCTCGGTGTAATTGAGCCGAACTCGTTGCAGGGCTAGTTGGTAGATTACTTTGAATTAATAGACGCCGAACCTTGCCATAAACAAGCGTTACCCAAGCAACCACAGATATCCCTCGGATATCCGATGTATATCCGTTTCGGCTGTAATGGATATCCATTGGAGATCCGTAAATCTCCGCTGGAGTTCTATCGGATGTCCGACAGATATTCAAAAAAAACATTTTCGCACATCCACCGGAGATCCAGAATGGGATCCCTTCGTGGACATATTTTGGACCTTGTACGGATGTTGTGCCTGAATGTATACTGTCGGCCGCAAAAGTTTGCGGGATTTGCAGCGCGTGGCGGAGCGACGAAATCACTGCGTCACCTACCGTGACGCGGCGGGTGTTGAGGCTTTTGGACTCAGTTGCCGGATCCGGATAAGATCCAGCAACTGAGGCCGATAACCTCAACACCCGCCGCGTCACGGTAGGTGACGCCGCGATGCAGTTTTTCGTCGCTCCGCCACGCACTGCAAATCCCGCAAACTTTTGCGGCCGACAGTAAAGTGCTCACAGATTGAAACACGGCAGACATATTAACACAAGCACAAAGCAACACTCAAATAAGGAAGAGACTCGTAGACAGGAAGGGCGTCTACGTGTATATTCCTTTTACACGAGCGTTCCTTTACATTTGTTCAGATGCCCAAGTTATCACCAACTAGCCCAAGTGTCTGCGTCAGAATAACGACTGGTATGCAAAATTGCTCGAGTTAACTGCGTCATGTTGCTACAAATCTGGCCACCAAAAGTAATATTGCCTCTGATATGAGTGTTAAAGTTGAATTTACTCCAATACGACACGAACTGAAGATGCTAGAAATGAAATTGCATTGATAACTTAGTTTTAAGTTGCACAGTTTCAACCTGTGAGCGCTAAACAACGCCTAAGTGTGATGGAAAGCATAATGGTGTGGGCCCAGAGCCACTCACCAAGGACGCGATTGAAACCGAAGTGCACTCAGTCAAATAAATTATATATATTTACAGATAAATAAAAAAATACAAATTTTTTCACATCAAATATTACTCAAAAGAAAGTAGCTTATCATGTATTGGTACTGGTAACATAAAATGTTTGTACAAATGTAAATATTGCCTCTCGCCGTTCCTTGTCTTTGTGGTGAGAGCCCATTCACACGACGAATCCTTTGAGTTGAAGAGTTGCTTGACTTGCGGACGTCACCATGGGTCTACCCACAGCACAGCATGACTGAGAGCTGCAGAAGTGGCAGCAAAAGACTCCACTGTGGGCTCTAGAGTAGCACAGTAAGCCCAGCTACAATGCTTGCCACCGACAGAAAGCCCAAAACAGCAGCAGCCACTCGGAACAACAGATGGAACAGCAGCTACCTGGAAAAGCAAACAGAACAGCAGCCACCTTGCCTGGTCCCTAGTACAGTAGACCACCTCACCTGGTTTCCTGGTATGACGGACCACCTCGCCTGGTCTCTGAATCAGATTTCCAGCAAGAGCACATAACTTCGGTGCTCTGTGTCATACATTGTCTGGCTCTGGACTAAACGTCCAGCAAGAACTAGCTGGTCTCTAATACCGAGCAGCAACAAATGCTGGCATGTGCCTTGTGACACCAATGCCTGTGTTCTTCCTCTTCTCGTGGCACTTAACTTCTCTTTTTGCTCTTTTGACCCATACCATGATGCCCAGTCTCTTTACACACTGCATAAGGATTTAGTAATGTGTAAAGGATTCCTTATTATGTAATCTGTCTACAGAATGCTCAAGAGGTTTATTTTCTTCAAAGAGTAGTTGTGTCTGGCTATTCCTGCAGCACATGAGACAAGCTCAAAAGCCTTCCTAGTGGTGATAGTTGTCTTGTAGCTGTCACAATTGTGTTTGGAGACACCTGGAAGAGAAAAATATTGTGAGTGTATGCCCTACTATTCACAAAACAAACTATACGACTGCTGCAATCTGTGTTGTACATGTCCACTTTTTTTTCATTGCCTCATGAAACCAACATGCAACAAGGAAAGTATAGGAGACATTATTTATAGTGTAGTAATTATAAAAGTGAGGAAAGAAGAAAAGTTTACGAAAAGACAACTTGCTGCCCGCAGGGAACAAACCTACAACTTTTGGATAACACATTCGAAGCTATACCAATTGCACTCAGGCAGTGGTCATCCCTCCGTGCACTTTGTTGGGTATTTCTCTGCATGTAAACCAGGGAGTTTTAGCCGCCTGTAGCTACAACTGCGAGTGTGGAACACACTTTTTTTTGCCACCTGGTGAAATGTCGCACCCGATCATTTAATGGGCTGGCACCTTATCAATAAACCCTCGCATACTACCTGAAGGCAGTAAGTCTGATGGAACAAGACTCCCGCCATGAATGAATGTTAACTCATAACGAGGAATTATCGGCCAGTGGCCAACCCGTAAAACAATCACGTACTATGTGGCACCAAGTGGCAAAAAATTGGAGGTCACTTGAGCTTCTTCTTCAAGAGTAGAACATGATACTGTAATCGGGCCCCGTGTGTACCACCTTCAACAGTGCCGCAAGGAAGGGAACATTAACGTTGCGTGAGTAACATTGGCCGCTTGAAGCTATTGTAGAATGTCTACTGCAAGTACGGTTGTGAAGTGCCCGCTATGCATCTGTAAGGTGCCAGGAGCACCTGCGCACTTTTTAATGGATGGGCAGCTTTAAACTGCCCACTCATTGCGCAATTCATGTTTTGAAGCCTGGTGCGATGCTATGATTCTGCCACACAACATTACAAGCAGACCCCTCTCACTACATGACATTCTGTTTTTTTCATGAAGCAGTTTCAGGCACTGGCATAGCTCTATGATAGAACACCAGCTTGCATGCAGAAGACCTGATTTTGATCATCACTCAGACGGGAGTTTTTTTTTTATTATTATTTGTTTTTATCTATTTTGAACTTTTGCTCATGGACAGTGGCGATTTTTCACTCACAACCAATGTCACCACCGTCGCCAATGACATTAGAATTTCTACGAAACGCGCTCTTTAACACTATATCACATTAAAAAGAAGTGTGTTCCACACTCGCAGTCATGGCTGCGAGAAGTACTGGCTAACACTCCCACACTTACATGCACAGATATAGTACCCAATAAAGTGGACAGATGGATGACCTCTGCTGAAGCTTATTGGTAGAGCATCCGACGCATTATACGAACGTTGTACATTCGCTCCCTAGGGGCGGCATGTTGTCTTTTCATTCACCTTAATTTCTTTTCATACATATATCACAATTACTACATTACAGTTAAAAGACTACAAATAATGTCCCCTATGCTTTCCTTGACTTCTTGACTGTTGATTTCATGAGGTTGTGTCTAACAGTAGACAAGCCCTTGATGAATTCCTGCTTTGTCGTCCTTTTTTTTTTCATTTGTGCCATAAAAAATTCCATATTGTAATTTAGCTCTATATCCCATTCCTTCTTTGTCTAAACAACGATACTGGTGTAAAAAAGGAAAAAAAATATTTTAGCAAAGTGGATTCCTCAGCTAATTTATGTGTGGTGAGTAAGGAGAGAGAAGAAAGGCATTCAAGAGTTGCTTGTTGGGAAAGTTGGTACATACTTTAACTTTAAGAAAGCCACTAAAACGTTGAAAAAGGAAAAACTGAAAGGCGGAAGCAGAGACATTGAACACAGAGGTGGCTACTAACAACTGACGTTTATTTAAAAAAAACGCCTCCTCCTAAGTCCGTACAGAGCATGCGCAATGGCACCCTACTAGATCACTGTGCCAATCTTACCCATGAAAGTCACGACTGTTCAAGAAAGTCACACTCTTTCCTGGTCACAAACGAAACAAAAGCTGCGCTTACACTTTTTTCCGGACCAAGTTTCCAAATAAGGTGCGCCTCAATTTTTTTTATCTTTCATGCTGCGTGTTAGCCTTACCTGCAATGGGTGTACAATCGCACTGCTTACATTGTAGCGAAAGGTTACCACCAGTGCCAGAGGGTAGATTTACATGCTACCGCAAACGAATGTTAATACATCGACCAGATTGTCCAATGTATTGCTTATCACAACTAAGCGGAATGCTATACACCACACGTGTCACATGCGCAATTGACATTTGATGTCGCATTCTCCGCTTTGTGTGCCGTGCTGCGCAACCCTCTTACACAGACCTGCAAGTTTTGCTTGGTGCGGAACAGACCAATCTGGTATCATTTCAGGCAGCAACCTTTTTTCAACCTGTGTGAGATATCGTGTACGTACGGCATAACCACCGGGTTCTTTTTCTTATGGTCTCGAACATCACAATCACTACTGTGTTTCAATCTGAGATGCTATGAACAAATATTTAGCCACAGTGCTACGTGATCAGAGTCTTAGGATAGCCTGCCGCCAGAGCCTGTATTGCTGCTGAACAACGCTATATTGCATTTGATGGGTGCAGCTCCTAGCCACAGCATTTGAGAAACATAAATTGGCGATAACCCTTTTAACTAGTTTAGAGTGGGAGGATTCACAGGAGTGATCGTGATGTTCGAGACCATAAGAAAAATAACCTGCTAGTTATGCCGTACGTACAGAGTATCTCACAAAGGTTGAAAGAGGCTGCTGCCTGAAATGATACCAGATTGGTCTGTTCCGCACCACGCAAACTGGCAGGTCTGTGTGAGAGGGTTGTGCAGCTCAGCACACAAAGCAAACAAACGTGTCAACTGCGCATGTGACACATGTGTGGTGTATAGCACTCCGCTTAGTTGTGATAAGCAATACATTGAACAATTTGGTCGATGTATTAACATTCGTATGCGGGAGCATGGAAATCTACCCTCTGGCAGTGGTGGTAACCTTCCGCTACAATGTAAGCAGTGCGATTGTACACCCATGTTTGGAAATGTATCCGTTGTAGGAAAGGCTAAGACGCAGCGTGAAAGAGAATAGATTGAGGCATACCATATTTGGAAACTTGGTCCAGGAAAATGTGTAAGCGCAGCTTTTGTTTTTTTTGACCAGGAAAGAATGTGACTTTCTTGGGTAAGATTGGTGCAGTGATCTAGAAGGGTGCTTTTGAGCATGCTCTGTACAGACTTATAGGAGGAGGTGTTTTTTCGAAATTAATGTCAGTTGTTAGTAGCCACCTCTCTGTTTAATGTCTCTGTTTCTGCCTCTCAGTTTTTCATTTTTCCACGTTTTAATGGCTTTCTTAGGGTTTAAGAAGAAAGGGAGTATACGGAAAAAGTGCCTAACTCACATTTCGTTAAAATGTGCGCATATATAAATGCTTCAATGGAAACAGTGCAGGAAAAAAATAATGTGAAAGTATGTGGCCTAAGAGGCTCTCGTGAAACTATAGGTCAAGAAACTGCAGCTGTTTCTAGTCTAGAACGGTGGTTTTTCTTTCCACTCCCTTTATTCTCTTCTTTAACCCTTGCACCACTATCATCAACAGAAGAGCAGGTAGAATTATGAAAAACACAGTTTGTATACTTCCAACAACATTTTTTAAGTGCAGTTAGGCAAGACGGTGATCATATATAAACAAAGTTAGTACATATGCATGCAGTTCAGAAACTGAACCTCCATTTCAAAGGGCCAGATTGAACATATGTGCTCATGTGTGTGTCCCTTGATCAGCTTCTAATTTTGGCTGCTGCAATCTATGTAAGATAAAGTGCCTGCTGTAGGCTTCCTTTGTATGCAAAGACACTCAGTACGATGTGTTGGACACAGCAAACGCTAAGAATATATTTTAATTCACTTCCAAAGTATGCTCTAGGCGAGGTTGCAGGCTGCAAACTGCGTATGCGTAGTCCTTTAAAGAGCGGAAGCTGCCCACTCCCACACACACTAGGCACAAATAAAATCTGAGAATACATTTTTCCTGAAGACAGGCCACCAGAGTTAAGTTTCACTGCAGCAAAATAATTAGTACTGTATATTTACGCCCAATGCAAGCTGATAACAACCATCAAGTGCACTGCAGTGAGAACACACAGCAAGGGGCACTTTGGCCCGTTATATCTCGTTAACAAAGCGAAGGAGGACATACGATATTGAAACCGTGCATTGACTGACATAAGCGCTTTTCGATAAAAAATTTTCGTCAAAATTGAGACCGGGGTTTTTTTTATTTTGTTTTTGAAAATGGGCCTTTTTGAAAAAAACTTGCTCTTTTAACTATTTTTTTTTCTTTTTTTACGCTCCTTGTAGGAAAGCGATCTTTCACAGAATTATTTCAAAAGCCTTTTTCTATATGTGACACAGTTCTGGAGTTTCTATGTAAAATAGCAAACGGGCGAAGACGCATCAAACTTAGCAAACATTTTCGATTTGGGCCGTGTTTGCCATTTTTTTTTTACATTTCTTCCGTTTGGAGGACAGCATCAAAAAAGCATGGATGTAGTTCACAGTATTGCCCATTAAAACCAAGATAAAAAATTTTCGACGCCACATTTATAGTTCGCATTAAATTCAGCCGCGAAATCCAAAAATATTGCGGTGAGCAAAAACAAGACGCCCGCGCCGCCACCTTCAAATATCTTTTTCTCGCGCTCGGAGCGTTTTTCGGAAATAAAATTTTCGGTTCTGTGCACTTTGAATGTGCCCG
This sequence comes from Rhipicephalus appendiculatus, assembly GCA_030522465.1. Lineage (NCBI taxonomy): Eukaryota > Metazoa > Arthropoda > Arachnida > Ixodida > Ixodidae > Rhipicephalus > Rhipicephalus appendiculatus. The sequence goes on along the minus strand of JALIZH010029516.1, from coordinate 14,701 downwards.
CATAACATATAAAGAACCCAGACAAAACAAAAATATCGACCGGACATGCATGTTCGATCTCTCGTGGAATCACCCTGCTGCGAAATAAATAGACTGCGCATCGAGGCACTGTGAAAGGCTTCAAGATTGAATCAGTGTTTTGAACAAGTGAGCTAGGCAGGCTAGACTCTCCTTGTGTAAAGCCGGAGGACTCGATTAGCATCACTTCTCGGGCCCAATTTGCAATGGTGTAATTGTATCTACAATTTCACAGGCCGCGGCCACATCTATTCTTTTGTCACAGCTAGTGGGCTTTACATTCGCCACAGAGACCACAGACGTCAGAATTAGATTACTGGCCTATCCCTGCGAAGTGTAGGATTTGAACAATGTTATATGCACAACGGAGTGCGCCGACAGCAATTGAAAAAGTCGTATAAGTATCGTAACATTGCCAGTGTCAGTGGTTAGTCCATGTCAGCGGGGAAAGGTGGGGGCAGTAACCAACGCATCAACAGAACCAAAAGAGCAACGAAACGGCACGGCGTAAGTTAGTGACGACACGATTGTCTTTTTAGCGGTCCCGGTGCAACAGCTAGCCCTCTCGATAAATCCCACAAAACGGCTGAAAAGCAAGTTTAAACTACTTACCTATACAATGTCTCCAGTCGCTGGTCCATTTCGGTGAAAATCGTGGACAAAACAATGTTCACACTTCTTTCGCACCTACATTGCGCGAGAAAGAATTTCAACCGATCTCAACCAAACCGCCATAAATGCTTTTTGGATTTGGCCGTGGATTGATTTGGCTTAGTCAGAAGACGAGAAAAGGCGTTCGTGTAGTGGTGGCGCGGTGTTCAAAAAGTTCAACGGCGTGGCCTGCGTGGCGTTTGGTGTAAACAACTTTTTTCAGCAACAGCGAGCAAGCGAAAAGATAAAAAAAAAAAGGAAAAATCATTTTCCAGTTCAGCAAGATATACTCAATATTATTTTATTGTGGGGCCTAAACTATGTCGTTAGTTCTTTAGACTCCCGAATACTTTTTGTAGATAGAAGGCATTGCTTTCACGCACGGAGTCTATGTGCTGAGGTGTTTAATAGCATCACTGAAAAAACTTTATAAATATCCTTTGAAAATCCATCAGTGGATGTCCATCGTACATTCGTAAAAGCTCCAGAAACGGATGTCCACAATGGGATACCTAGCGTACGTCCGTCGGCCATCCCATCTTGGCAATGGATATTAGGCGCTTCCACGGATCTTGGGCGGATATCCGTGGTTGCTTGGGTAGATGGCTTTTTTTTTTTTTTTTTTTTTATTAAATGTATATAAGGAGAGGTTGGTGCCAATGCGTGGCGCCGGCTACTCCTCTGCTCTTGCACAACAGTTGTCGTCGCATAGTAAAAAACAAGCACAAACTAGGTTATACAAAGACACATGGTACAACTCTCACACACTGAGTCCAAGTTCCTCAATACAAAATGTGTCCACGCTACACAAAAGTTGACAGAACACAAGTAATCACGGAATTGAAATGTCCACACAAAACATGAAAGTTCACTAAAATGTCAAATCCGATCATGATTCTTGGAAGCAGTCTCTTAAATGTTACACTGTAACAGAAACAATTAGGCTTTCACAAAGAATTATTTGCCAAAATAAAACACAAGAATATTGTAGCGTAACATACCGGTGAACAATAACGCGAACACATTTTTTTTGTGTGTGATTTAGTACTTTTGTGATATTTGTGATTCCTCCAAAAATTCAACTATTGCACGCGCAGCAATGCTTTGGAAGTTTCCTCTTGGCCATGGGCCCAAGATTTTTTGCTACTGATGGGGGCCGCTTATCTAAACAATTTAGTTTTTGTAAAAGTTTCCTTCGAGGGCCATCATATTTCTTACAGTGTAGAAGAAGGTGCTCTACGTCTTCTTCAGCTTCTCCACATGAGCAGGTAGGACTGTCAGCTTTTCTTATTCGATGCAGGAAGGTCTTTGTGTAAGTCGTGCCAAGCCGAAGTCTATGAATGACTGTTTCTACAGATCGGCTAACCTTTAACGGAATATTAAATTCTATGACGGGATCAATGGTACATAACTGAGAGTTCTGTGCATCATTTTCGAACCAAGTTTCCTTGGACAATTGACAGCACAGCTTATTTAGTAGACATCTCGCATCACTCATCGGTAGAGGTAGCAGTGATATATTATTCTCCTGATGCGCTGCATGTGCCATGCGATCAGCTGTGTCGTTTCCTATGATTTCACAGTGGTTTGGTACCCACTGGAACATTATGCTGTGGTTTAAACTTCTTGCTATGGCGTAAGTCTTCTGTATTTCATATGTCAGCACGCTACCTTTGTTACCTAAGCTGATTCCTCTTAAGCAAACTAATGATGATTGTGAGTCACTAAGAACTACCCAGCGAAGAGGACCTGATTGTAGACATATGAAGCGTAAAGCACAGAGTATTGCATAAAGCTCTGCCGTTGTGGATGTTGTGAAATGGCTGAGCTTAAAGGCTTTTTTCTCTTGGTATGCAGGTATAAAGAATGCCGATGTAGAACTTTGATTCAAACATGATCCATCGGTGTAGACGTGAATATGGTCTTCATAGGTGGTATAAAGATATGTGTCAAAGTTAATTGCTTTACTCGGAGTTAGATGGCTTGCAATGGCATTACGCCAATAGAAGATTTGGAAAGCAGCGCAATATAAGCTGTCCATAGAAAAGGACAACTGGTTATAGTGAATTTAGGCAGAATAACAGACGGGCTTATAAACAACTGCGCTTTTTAATATGCTTTATATAACCCCGTATGCGTAGAGTTCGTGCCTCGGAAGTAAACGCGCGCCTTCGGCTCGGCTTCCTGGCTCGGCCTCCGGGTATTTTAAGCACTCGAAGCTTGCATAAGCGATGCACAGTAATCGAGAAAGCACGCGGTTAAAACAAGGCAAGCCTTTCAGCATAATGATTCTGCGCAAAACCGGCACAATAAAACTGAATCGTCACCGATATAAATGTTGTGATAAAGTTATTTGTACTCAGGTTTTTAATGAAACAATGGATCGCGTGTGGACTCATATGAGGATCAATGCTCTGGATATCGTAGAGACTGCCGACAGAACGAGCGTATGCTTTTCTCGCGGGTTTGATACTTCTTCACTCTTTGTAATGCGCCCGTAGCCACTTATGATGTAGCGCGGCTCAAAGCGCTGCTTGCAAACCCCACAACACGGAATGAGCAGTTAGGCGGATCCGTGCGAATTCCGATTCTACGTCTTTTTTGTTAGGTCGGCACGCTCCTGAAACAGGGAATGGCTCGGCGCAATTTTGGCACGCCTGCATATTCACTCGTGCACCACGGTGCGTAGCAGGTGTGCATACACCAATAAAGGTTCAGCAAGGCATTAAATACGCTAAAAAGCGAGCAATTACACGTTTTCGTAGGCTACGACGCGCGCGCGCCAAATGCAGACGCTCTCGACAGCTTCAGTACACAGTGACTGCAGCGCCGCCGCTACTGTCGCCCGCCGGAGAATCAGCCGAGATGCCGCGCAGCCGCTTCGTTCGCTCCACTGCCCCCCTTCTAGTACACTGTACCTCTGTGCAGCAGCAGGAAGATGGAGAACGAATGCGAAACCATGCATGGAGTGCCGTCAGGGAAATGTAGAGTGCAGGTAAAAAAAAAATCAGAATTGCACTTGAGAGGCATGGCCTCCCGATTCCGACATGGGAGCAGCCAGCGGCGAGGCCGAGGACCCCAGCGGGTCCTTCCCGGCTAGTCCCTCAGGACTTCAATAAAGTTCTTTGTCTGTCTTTCTGTCTGCACTTGGCTTTTGTTTCGTTTGTAATTTACTTCATAACCCTTTACGGCCTGACCCGCACAAATGTGTGGGTCAATAAAGACGCTCACCAAACGGCACCTGTTTCAGTTTCGGTTTCATAGCTCTGTGCCACTGAAGTCAATGTTTACGGGAATAGATCTGTTTCAGTAGTTCAATAATTTCGGCACCAGAGGGCGAGTAATCTTCCGCGAAAAATGCTGTCTGAGCACGTGCGCCGACAGCAGCTACCTCAGACGTGTAAATCAACGCTCCTTCTTGTTATACATTTTTTTTCGGGAGTGCATGCATATGAAATGAATAATGAGGCTTAGAAAAACATGCTTCGCTAAAAAAATTACGCGTTCCTACCACACACGCTGTGTACTCACGCGTGAAAAAGTCACCCGCACGTTTGTGCGGGCTAGGCTTTAGTCCTCGTGAAGTGCACGGCAGAGCGGCGCAGGTTGGCTCGTTCGCGCGCGGTTGCGCCTGCGTATTCTGTTTTTTTTATTGCGCATAGCTTTCTTGCCATCTTATTGGCACTTTTTTGGTTGGTGTTTCCTGATGTTTTCTTATATCCGAAGTTAGCGACGTGAAGTGATGTGCGTGAATTGTGATCACCATTGACGCAGAAAATATTTATGTTGTGAATGTGTTCTGACCATATGCATTATATTTCAAAGAATTAGATTTTACATTGCCTATGATATAGAGTTTCAGTATCACCAGTGAGATTCTAAGGGTAATAAATAACATTGAGGGTTAAAATTGCTACAATTATCTAACTTAGGGAACAAGCTTCTGTGGGCGCTGAATTTTCTTCTTTTTTTTTCACATGCCGAGATTTTCAAACCAGAGAATGAAGAGGACATAGAAGAGATTGAGCCTCCTAATGTTTTGCGTCAGAATTGGGTAGGGACCACATTGTCGAATTGACAGAGATTCATATTCGTCGTTCGAGCCAACTTAGTGATGAAAACTGGAGTATGGAAGGCGAGTTTTTGAGCAGCAGTCGCCTCCGTAATAACTGGGCCAGGTGACCACTCACCCCATCCTGTCAGTTTCAGTGAAATTGATGCCTTTTGGAAGAACACATTCGGCTGCAAAGCATCCCCTGCTTGGAAGTGGTGAGACAGCCGACGTTCTTGTTGTCGTCAAGACTCCTTTGCCAACTTTCTTAGACTTCAGATGCAACGATCTTTGAAGTTACGGCGGACAAAACGGCAGTGTGCCCTAGTTGTAGACATAGAACAACTTTGCAAGTAGCTGTGCAAAAGATCAAGCAGATTTTGGTATGGACTTGATGATGGGCTGCATCCGATCTCTGAGGAACTGTAGTCCTCACCAGGCGCCCAAGAATTGAAAGCGGAAAGAAAAATGCGTCACAAGACCAATCCTTAGACAACTTTACTGGAGTGTAAAAGTCGCCCGGCATAGCCAAGCGATTACTCAGCTGTACCACTGGCGATCAGTATACAGCTTGACATCTGCACATCACTGCACGCTGTCAAGTGTAGCTTCTTGTTCAAGGACGCGTTGTATGAAGTGCAACTTATACCTGTGCCTCATAAGTGACACACAATACTCTAAAATGTTGCATTCGCAGCGCTGACCACGCATTTTTTTTTGCTTTGTCTTAGCCGTTATGAGTGTATTCCTCGCTGCAGTGAATCACATGAATAAAAGCCCAGCCCGCACATTTGTGCGGGTCTGTTTTCTGGGGGCAAAAACTCCAATTCTTACAGTTTAACTTTTGGAAACCTAATTACAATAGAGCAAACATCAATAATTTATGAGCAAGTTAGCAATTTTTTCCATTATATTTTTCTCGGGCAGGAAAGGGATAAAGGGCGCTTCACTAGGTCACATAAGAAATTTTAGTTAGACACTGGAAGTCGTTGCGTGCCCAATGAAGAGCTTTGTACCACAATAACCTTTTAATTGGTTCATTACGAGCCGCGAAAGCATGATGCTGGTAGGTGAGCTTGAAAACTTTGCTACTCGCAAGCCAAATTTCTTCCCTGCCCTCTTCGGTATTGGAGCTCCTCGGAGCCGGAAGATCACAGGACGCACACGCATCAACACGTCATGCGCACGCAAGGTTACACCGTGTGCGCATGAGGTGCCCAAGCCAGGTCGTGCACACAAGCGGTGTTGTATCATTTCGGCGTTCTCTCTAGTGTACTGCATGTTTCTGTGGGATGGAGTTCTCTATGCGTTTGGAGAGGCTGGCATGGATCATGTATCCTTAACACGACAAAGCACGTCGCTCCGCTGGAACTGCTGTAAGGGACGATACGATGCACCGAAAACACGCCAAGCGTTGTCAGGGCTGGCGCCGGCATGACGCGGCAACGGCGAGAACACGGACGCATAGCAAATGGAGGCAGCTTATTCTCGCATCGCGCTCGATTTAAAGCAAAAAAAAAATAAATAAAAACGTACAAAGATTCCGTTTGTATGTTTTAAAATTTCTACAACTTTCATTCTTCTATTTAAGCAACAGATTGCACAAATTACACATGTCGCTTCGAATAATTCTCGCAGTGTCACGTACTACTCTGACGGACGCAGGACCATTCCTTGTTGTACGTCACCTCCTCCATATTAATTGGTGCGCGCGCTCGTGAGATCAAGGGCAAGCGGTGTTTAGTCTGACATTTCACCTCTTTCCGGGGAGCGTAGCGCCCCGGAAAGAGGTGAAATGTCAGACTAAAGAGAGGTGAAATCTTGGCAGACGTGATCATTAGCGCCCAGTGCATGCATTACACTTGCCAGCTTGAAATGCTCAAACCTGGTAAGGGGCCCTTTCAGGGCCGTAACTAGGAGGGAGTTGTGGGGGGTTCCGACACCCCCCGAAATTTTTTCATGCTTTAACTTTTCAGGTGATACTGAAGTATTTGAAAACCTTCACACCGACCACTAGTTGCCAAAGTTAGCCGTTCTATACATAAACACCCCCCGAAAAAAATTCCTGGATACGGCCCTGGGCCCTTTAAGTTGTTCACAGAGGATAAATTGACCCTGCGCGATTAGACCCGGCCAATACGAGGCTAAAAGACACTTCTTGCCTTTTAGCGGTCTGGCTATTGGCTCCTGGGCTGCCCTCCTCAGCCGTGCCGAAAAGAAAGAGACCCAGGAGCGTGTTTATTCGACCGCGGACAATTAACTCACCATGCTGGACAACAAAAGGAGAGTCCGTGTTCTGGAAACCGTGCGGGAAAACGGACAATAGTATGGCTATGTTAAACCATTAACGCCTTTGTGCCATCATGAACTATAACATTTGTTTGCTTTCCTGTCGTAGACACAGGTCACACGCGTATTTCTTCAAAAATTTGAGTTTTTGTAAATATTTATTGTGCCTATATTTACGATTTTGGGGGGCCTAAAACTGTGTTTTGCCTGCCTGTTTTTGGCGCCTAAAACGCAATTTTTTAGTGCCTAAAAATCCGGCCCCTACTCATGACACTCTCGTGGCCGTTTCGCTAGCTTGATATACACCAAATTTGGTATTTCGTGACGTGACTGTATGACGAACATTAGTGATAAATGGCAATAGGGAAACCATGACATGTCATGTGCAACATGACTTGCATGCCACGCTCATGGCGCGCTTGCGGCCGTTTCGCTAATTGATATACACCAAAATTGGTATTGCGGGACATAACTGTATACCGAACATAAGTGGCAGGTGGTAACATGAAAATCTTGGCATGTATGTCATCTACAATGCCATTTACATGCCACGCTCATGGTGCGCTTGCATCTAGTTCGCTAGCTTGATATACACCAAATTTGGTATTGCGCGACGCGACGGTATGACGAACATAAATGACAGGTCCTAACATGTAAATCGTGACATGCATATTATGTACAGCATGATTTGCTCCTTGCTGGCTGCTTCGCATTACATCGATTCCCACAGTGCCGTTTTTTTTATGGGTGTTTCACGGCATAGCACTCCTACGCAGCAGTGAAACGACCTTTCCAGGGGTGTTTATAGGCACCTAAAGGGGTGGTGCCACCAAATTTGTGGCTTGCGCGTTCTTCGCTGCAAGCGTTTCTTATAGCTCTAGGAAGCATGATACACGCACCAATATTCACGTATTATCTCAAAATAATTTAATAACGCCTTATTTATGTGGACAACTTTCGGTTTCGTTTCTGGGCGCCAGGTTGGCCAGTGACGTAGCAGTGTAGGAGACTTGGTCACGTGACCACACAAGGCTCGCGCGAAGATGCGCAGCACTTAGCCAGGAAGCGATCGAAACTCGGCGAGTGATGTAGTAACCGACGCTTTGCCGGTACGTACGTTCAGGGCCGTAACCAGGAATTTCTTTCGGGGGGTGTTTATGTGTAGAACGGCTAACATTGGCAACTGGTTGTCAGTGTCAAGGTGTGTAAATACTTTAGTATCAATCGAAAAGCTAAAGGATGAAAAAAATTCGGGGGGGGTGTCAGAGCCCCCCTTAACTCCCCCCTAGTGACGGCCCTGCGTATGTTTCGGAGGTGGCGGAGGTCCGGAGGTCACTCACGTCACTACAGATATGGCGTGACGTCACTACAGCTTTCGTTGTCCTTCCTATAGAGCTACGTCAGTTTTGATGCACTAGCGATGTGTCTCGATCGGGAGAATGAACATTTAGGTACGCTTTGGATGTGGATTAAAATATATTCTAAACGTTCGCTGTGTCCGACCCTTCGTGTGGAGTGTCCTTGCATGCAGAGGAAACCCACAACAGGCTTGTTATAGCCTCGAAATTTGATGGCACCACCCCTTTAAAGGGGTGGTGCCAAGAAATTTGTGGCTTGCGCATTCTTCGCTCCAAGCGTGTCTTATAGCTCTAGGGAGCATGATACACGCACCAAGATTCACGTATTCTCGCTAAATATTTTAATATCGCCTTACTTATGTGGGTAACTTTTGGTTTCGGTTTCTGGGTTGAAAGTTGGGCAGTGACGTAGAAGTGTAAGAGGCTTGGTCACATGACCACACAAGGCTTGCGCGTAGATGCTCAGCACTTATCCAAGAAGCGATCGAAACTCAGCGAGTGATGTAGCAACCGATGCTTTGCCGGTACGTACGTTCTGGAGGTAACGGAGGCCCGGAGCCCACTCAGGTCACTACAGATATGGTCTGACGTCACTACAACTTTCGTTGTACTTCCTATAGACCTTTTTAACGGGCGAGGAGGACAGGTCTGGCAACAGCGCTTTCCTCCTTTCTGGCTCGTGCTCGCTGGCTTGGAGTGCGTGTGTTGACGCTGGGATGTGTGTCATTGTCGAGGAATTTTTGCGTGTTGTAGGTCAACTTGCGGATTCTTTTCTTTTTCATTGCCATGCCGGCAAGTAATAAGTCAACAGGGAACCACTGTGCTGTTTTTGGGTGCAGTAACAACTACAGAAAAAGGAAACTGCTGTCGGGAGAAAAATGCGAAGTGCATCACCAGACACGGAGTCTTTGCGGCTGCGGACTCCTCAAGTTAAACCGTTTTCCAGTTGACGAGGAGCAGCGGCGTTTATGGCTTGCAAGCTTAAATAGGAAAAACTTTGTGCCTTCCGCGTGTTCTCGGGTATGTTCAGAACACTTTATTTCTGGCGAATGAAGCGCAATGGCCCCGATCAACGCCGATGCTCGAGCTCGGCTATGAACGGAAAGTACGTAGCCTACGGCTATTCCAACAATGACCATATTTTTATCCGATAAACAGCCCCATGTAACATTTCTATCTATCGCAGGTCAAAGTACCACGGCGACGAATAGTAAAGCAAGAGTTGGTGCCTACGAAGAAACGAAGAGTAGGTCCCCAAATAGTCTGTTGTGCAGAGACACACGGCGCAATTTCGATCATGATCAAGCGCTATCTGGATTGAGTTGAAAACCAATCGAGATAAGTTTCAAGGCAGCAACAAAGCCGTCCGTGCCATGAAATGGAAGTAACCACTAAACGTCAACACACGGATTCATGTAAGAGCGGTAGTCCGCCTCGGTGGAACAGTGGCTAGGGCGCTCGGCTGCTGACCCGAAGGTCGCGGGTTCGATCCCGGCCGTGGCGGTCGCATTTCGATGGAGGCGAAATGGTAGAGGCCCGTGTACTGTGCGATGTCAGTGCACGTTAAAGAACACCAGATGGTCAAAATTTCCGGAGCCCTCCACTACGGCGTCTCTCATAATCATATCGTGGTTTTGGGACGTTAAACCCCAGATATTATTATTATATTATTATTATGTAAGAGCGGTAGCCGATGCGACGGCGTGTCGTAAACAAATCGCGTTAGAAAAGCCGATACCTACAGCGCGAGAAAAAAAATTAACTGTGCCCTCGAAGTGTTGCTGCTCTTCCTGGAAAGGAAAGAGCTGAAAATATTGCGCGCACTTCGAGCAGAAAGTCAGTGCTGTAAATATAATGTATCCATCAAGTGGAACTCGTTCGCGGCACCGCATAATCATACAATTGACTCTCAACGGCTTAAACCTACTCAAAATGTCTCACAGACTAATTCTCTAAAGAACCTGCACCACTTCAATCGAAATTCACCGCGTCAGAACTAAAAAAACGACTAAAACTGCGGCCGCACGTATACCTACCATGCAACCGTGGAGCTTCGCACATGCCAGAAGAGTTGCCAGACGAGGGATGGCGGCGCCCGCTAAGCAATATGGCGGCGCCCACGTTAAAAAGGTCTATAGAGCTACGTCAGTTTTGATGCGCTAGCGATGGGCATCGACCGGGAGAATGAGCATTTAGGTATACTTTGGAAGTGAATTAAAATATATTCTGAACGTTTGCCATGTCCGACCCTTCGCGTGGAGTGTCCTTGCATACAGAGGAAACCCACAACAGGCTTGTTCTGGCCTCAAAATTTGATGGCACGACCCCCTTAAATCCACATATATATTCGCTCATTTCGAATACATAGAAATTTCGAATAATTCAAATTCGTGCTGAAGCGAATTCGAATACCATAATATTCGTTAGAATATTCGAAGCGCCTGAATATTAGTCCATCCTTAATTATTACTCGTGAAAGATTTTTATGGAACAAGCAAGTGCAATGAGAGGCTTTTTCACGCATGAGTTGAATATTTCACACAGTCAATTTGCGATATATTGTCTTTCTAACATGCTGATGTGCTGGTGCAAGGAAAAACTTGGGTAGTGTCCATATATTATATGTTACAACTGTACCGGGTATTGTTTATTTGGTTCCTGCGATACAGCCTTCCTGCAATATCCAATACTTGCAAAACAGACCTGCGTACGATCCAAAGCACTCAAGCCCAGGCTCTTAGGATATGCCTTCGTTTACCACGCTCCGAATCAACAGCTGAAACCATCACCACTGCTCAGGACTACTCAATCACGACGCACTTTGAGACCATGCGTAATTACCTCAGGCAATATGCCAGGAACCCTTCCCACCACCTGGCAAGCCTCGCTGCTGAAAGGCCCTCTACGACATTTAGTACAACTGTCTGCCCATCGCGCATCGTTTACAGCAGGGTGTGCGCCTGCGGAGAAGCCTGTATTTCCTCCGTGGTGCTTGTACCTTCCACAAGTACGTCTCGCAATTCCAAGACTGCCGAAGAAATCAGCTTTACTTTCACCAGCACCAAAACAATTGAGCCTACTTTTCTTGCACGAAACCTACATTAACCACGTGCACATTTACACCGACGGATCGACCACGGTTTCCAGTTCTGGCGATGCGGTGGTAATAACAGCACGAGAAATGACATTACGATTTACGACTCAAAATATCCCATGTAACTACATCTACGGCGCAGAACGTACGGCTCTGCGTTGGGCCCTTGGGAGACTAAGCAAATGGGCCGCTTCCTCCGACTCAGAACCGGCGTTACAGTGCGTGCGGTCAGCTCTCCGACGCGGATGTCACGGGCAGCTTACGTACGAAATTCTCAGGATTCATCACCGCGTCAAAGAAAAAGGCCGCGAGGGTGACTTTCAGTGGCGGCAGAACGTACGGCTCTACGTTGGGCCCTTGAGTATATCGATTATGGGAGACTAAGCAAATGGGCCGCTTTCTCCGACTCAGAACCGGCGTTACAGTGCGTGCGGTCAGCTCTCCGACGCGGATGTCACGGACAGCTTACGTACGAAATTCTCAGGATTCATCACCGCGTCAAAGAAAAAGGCCGCGAGGTTGACTTTCAGTGGCGGCAGAACGTACGGCTCTACGTTGGGCCCTTGAGTATATCGATTATGGGAGACTAAGCAAATGGGCCGCTTTCTCCGACTCTGAACCGGCGTTACAGTGCGTGCGGTCAGCTCTCCGACGCGGATGTCACGGACAGCTTACGTACGAAATTCTCAGGATTAATCACCGCGTCAAAGAAAAAGGCCGCGAGGTTGACTTTCAGTGGCGGCAGAACGTACGGCTCTACGTTGGGCCCTTGAGTATATCGATTATGGAGACTAAGGAAATGGGCCGCTTTCTCCGACTCAGAACCGGCGTTACAGTGCGTGCGGTCAGCTCTCCGACGCGGATGTCACGGACAGCTTACGTACGAAATTCTCAGGATTAATCACCGCGTCAAAGAAAAAGGCCGCGAGGTTGACTTTCAGTGGCGGCAGAACGTACGGCTCTACGTTGGGCCCTTGAGTATATCGATTATGGAGACTAAGGAAATGGGCCGCTTTCTCCGACTCAGAACCGGCGTTACAGTGCGTGCGGTCAGCTCTCCGACGCGGATGTCACGGACAGCTTACGTACGAAATTCTCAGGATTCATCACCGCGTCAAAGAAAAAGGCCGCGAGGTTGACTTTCAGTGGCGGCAAAACGTACGGCTCTACGTTGGGCCCTTGAGTATATCGATTATGGAGACTAAGGAAATGGGCCGCTTTCTCCGACTCTGAACCGGCGTTACAGTGCGTGCGGTCAGCTCTCCGACGCGGATGTCACGGACAGCTTACGTACGAAATTCTCAGGATTAATCACCGCGTCAAAGAAAAAGGCCGCGAGGTTGACTTTCAGTGGCGGCAGAACGTACGGCTCTACGTTGGGCCCTTGAGTATATCGATCATGGAGACTAAGGAAATGGGCCGCTTTCTCCGACTCCAGAACCGGCGTTACAGTGCGTGCGGTCAGCTCTCCGACGCGGATGTCACGGACAGCTTACGTACGAAATTCTCAGGATTAATCACCGCGTCAAAGAAAAAGGCCGCGAGGTTGACTTTCAGTGGCGGCAGAACGTACGGCTCTACGTTGGGCCCTTGAGTATATCGATTATGGAGACTAAGGAAATGGGCCGCTTTCTCCGACTCAGAACCGGCGTTACAGTGCGTGCGGTCAGCTCTCCGACGCGGATGTCACGGACAGCTTACGTACGAAATTCTCAGGATTAATCACCGCGTCAAAGAAAAAGGCCGCGAGGTTGACTTTCAGTGGCGGCAGAACGTACGGCTCTACGTTGGGCCCTTGAGTATATCGATTATGGAGACTAAGGAAATGGGCCGCTTTCTCCGACTCAGAACCGGCGTTACAGTGCGTGCGGTCAGCTCTCCGACGCGGATGTCACGGACAGCTTACGTACGAAATTCTCAGGATTAATCACCGCGTCAAAGAAAAAGGCCGCGAGGTTGACTTTCAGTGGCGGCAGAACGTACGGATACGTTGGGCCCTTGAGTATATCGATTATGGAGACTAAGGAAATGGGCCGCTTTCTCCGACTCTGAACCGGCGTTACAGTGCGTGCGGTCAGCTCTCCGACGCGGATGTCACGGACAGCTTACGTACGAAATTCTCAGGATTCATCACCGCGTCAAAGAAAAAGGCCGCGAGGTTGACTTTCAGTGGCGGCAGAACGTACGGCTCTACGTTGGGCCCTTGAGTATATCGATTATGGAGACTAAAGAAATGGGCCGCTTTCTCCGACTCAGAACCGGCGTTACAGTGCGTGCGGTCAGCTCTCCGACGCGGATGTCACGGACAGCTTACGTACGAAATTCTCAGGATTAATCACCGCGTCAAAGAAAAAGGCCGCGAGGTTGACTTTCAGTGGCGGCAGAACGTACGGCTCTACGTTGGGCCCTTGAGTATATCGATTATGGAGACTAAGGAAATGGGCCGCTTTCTCCGACTCTGAACCGGCGTTACAGTGCGTGCGGTCAGCTCTCCGACGCGGATGTCACGGACAGCTTACGTACGAAATTCTCAGGATTCATCACCGCGTCAAAGAAAAAGGCCGCGAGGTTGACTTTCAGTGGCGGCAGAACGTACGGCTCTACGTTGGGCCCTTGAGTATATCGATTATGGAGACTAAGGAAATGGGCCGCTTTCTCCGACTCAGAACCGGCGTTACAGTGCGTGCGGTCAGCTCTCCGACGCGGATGTCACGGACAGCTTACGTACGAAATTCTCAGGATTAATCACCGCGTCAAAGAAAAAAGGCCGCGAGGTTGACTTTCAGTGGCGGCAGAACGTACGGCTCTACGTTGGGCCCTTGAGTATATCGATTATGGGAGACTAAGCAAATGGGCCGCTTTCTCCGACTCAGAACCGGCGTTACAGTGCGTGCGGTCAGCTCTCCGACGCGGATGTCACGGGCAGCTTACGTACGAAATTCTCAGGGATTCATCACCGCGTCAAAGAAAAAGGCCGCGAGGTTGAGTTTCAGTGGCGGCAGAACGTACGGCTCTACGTTGGGCCCTTGAGTATATCGATTATGGGAGACTAAGCAAATGGGCCGCTTTCTCCGACTCAGAACCGCCGTTACAGTGCGTGCGGTCAGCTCTCCGACGCGGATGTCACGGGCAGCTTACGTACGAAATTCTCAGGATTCATCACCGCGTCAACGAAAAAGGCCGCGAGGTTGACTTTCAGTGGCGGCAGGACGTACGGCTCTACGTTGGGCCCTTGAGTAT
>JALIZH010029515.1:0-36709 GCA_030522465.1 Rhipicephalus appendiculatus | reverse complement strand
ACATCACGGCACAGCACATGCAAGGTAACCATTATACGCCATGACGATGACGATGATACCGATGACGATGAAGAATAAGCGCGTTCCAGACCACACATTCTCTTTCTGCCATGGATGAAAACGATCGTGAACTCGCTCTCGCCCTCGAAAGGCAATACGGCGACGCCGACAAGCTGCTACCCTGGAATTGAGGACGCGGGAAGCGGCGGCTCAACGGCAAAAAGACATTGTATATACTGTACACACGCGTTGTCGCTCATTTACATTCGCGAGTGGGCAATGTCACGGGTGATTTACGGTAGGAACGATCCCCAGTGCTTCGCCCACTCCTCATGATTCACTTCGTGGAAATGCGAGATTTCTTTTCTTTGGGAGGGGGGGGGGGGTCACGCATGGTTACTGCTGCCTTCTATTTTAGGGTCTTCGTAACACACGCACAAATATTTCCTGCACTTTGACTTCAGCCACCCGGCCTGCCATGACCTTTCCGTTGTCCGAATCCTCTTGAGAAGAGCAGAAGTTATTCGGCCCTTCCCCGCGACTCGTACAAGAAAAAAAAAGGCAACCACCGCGCCCTCCACAGGGAAAGCAAATGTAAAGAAGAAAACGGGCCCCGATCGTTACCATGTCTCAATTCGCTGCGCCGCCAGCGAGACAGTAGCCCGGTTCTTCAAAAGAGCAGCGCGTCATATTTCCCACAACCAGCATCCACCATCCGCAGCTCCGTACCTTGACCTCGAGATCGAGCATCCCCAGAACAGCTAGTTGTGATGGGCTGCCATTTTTGCGACCGGGCGTCACGGGCTTCCCCGCGCTGACCGGCGGGATTGCTTCACCATAAAAGGGTTTTCTTTTAAACCCGGGAAGTGCAGGAACGTTCTTCCGCCGACATTATATCTTTTGCACCTGTACCGGCGACGGCAACAGGGTTATTGATGGTCGCGATGTACCCCGAACCAGGTATAGACAGCAAGGCTGCTGAGAGCCAAGGAAACGGGCCGTTCCCACGGAGACAGCTACAGGTGAGCCAGCCGCATGTGATCGTCTGAAGAGGTTGTCACTCTCGCTCAGTTAATAACCCGCCTCTCATTGAAAAGTGGCGTGGTCAATATATTTTGAGGGTGCAGTAGGTAACAATGAAACGCATATGAGTGGATTCATGTCCAGGTCCCTATCTACCCACAAATAGAATCTGATGAAGGGTGAATTAAGCGTACGATATCACCCTGCTAATCTAGTGGCTTGTCCAACATGGTGTAGAAGCAGATCAACAAGTATCCCTTTTATCTTTTAAAAGATTTCAGAGTGGCTCTGTATCGGCTGGCCACCTAAACTTAGCCGTTCGTCTAGTTGAGACGCGTAATTAACGTCTGCGACGTAGGCATGGGAACTTCAATCTCAAGTTAGCTCAACCTGCCTGAGATCACATTCAGGCACTAGCTCTAGGAAACATCAGCATTGCAACTCCGCCGACATCGCAGTCGTGCCAGGACTCTCTTGTGATTTTTCGCATTCGATCGTCGGGGATTCAATGCTTCCGGTCATCTCACGTCAGCCTTCATGTGTTTATACTTTCGAACTTTCACATCTTCAGCTACTGTTTACTCGATTCATGTGCGTGTTAACCTAGATGCCTCTGTTAATTTCATTGTTTGTTCATTTATTGTTAATTCGAGGCTCATGCATTGGTGAGCCAAACAACTTGTGCTAAAGAATGCAGCAGCAGAGCAGTGACCCTCGCCACTTAAACACAAAGCGCGGGTCTTAAAAGAGGCTTTGCCCCATCTGAAGGCGGTGCCGAAGAGAGAGGAACTGTCCCCTTGTGAATGGACAGCATTGTTATGAGGTGTTGTTCCTAACCAATGTAGTGTTTGCCCTAACCTGAGAATCTAGGGAACGGCAGGTCAAAAAAAAGGCCGAGCCGTCGCTTAACAAGTGTGTTCACGACTTGACTATAACGGCAATAACGGCCAAATGCCTCAAGGTCAAAAGCAGCTCTCCGACTTCTGGGGAAGCTCATCGTCTGCCACGGTGGAACAGTGGCTACGGTGCTCGGCTGCTGACACGAAGGTCGCGGGTTCGATCCCGGCCGTGGCGGTCCCATTTCGGTGGACGCGAAATGGCAGAGGCCCGTGTATTGTGCGATGTCAGTGCACGTTAAAGAACACCAGATGGTCGAAAATTCCGGAGCCCTCCACTCCAACGTCCCTCATAATCAAATCGTTGTTTTGGGATGTAAAACACCACTTATTATTATTATGGGGAAGCTCATCCTCGAAGCGCAAACACACCAGCGAGGACTTGAATGGTAAGTACTTTTCTTCATTTATCATTTTATGTGAACTCATGTCTTGCGACGATGGACTCAGGGTATACAGTGCGCCCGAGCTGAACTATGCGCGTTATATGTGAATTTTCTCATGTTTAAATAATCACTTCATGCAGATTACAAAAAAAGTCAGTGTATAAGTCAAGTATCGATCCCTTCGTGAGGAAATGTATAATTGACGTCACATCTTGAATACAACATTCAAGAGGAATGCATTTTATTACAAGGCAAGAAGTTGGTCAAAAACGGTGGTAATAATACTCATATCCGGTATATATCTGTAACTACTTAAAATCACTGTCGCAGACGAGTCTCCGCTCATCCCGGAAATCTACGGGGGACGAGAGTTGAAAAAAGTGCCCATAATGTAGCGAATAGGAAGCCTTGGATGAGGAGACCATCTTTAGAATATATATGAAACGTCTTACCGGCTTACCGGCGCACAAAGTAGGGAAGGTTCTTTCACAGTTTATCAGTAAAGCCACAGCATACATAAATAGATCCACAAGAAATATTTTTGTCATTGCGGCATATTTAGTTTCAGGCATTTATAAGCTCTCCTCGTCAAGTAGCGGCCGTTGCAAGAGAGTGTGCGACTTTTCACGCCGCGACTATTCTTAACGCGTTTAATGTCGATGAGGGCCCATCACTGCACATTATTTTAAACTTATCATGATGCGAGTAGCGTGTGCAAGTCAATCACGCTTGCACTGTTGCGAGGAAACAATGTGTTATTCAAATAGACTTTTTTTCTTCAACGCTTATTTCCCATTCATGGAAGTTTTTTGTGCGTGAAAGTTTCGTTCTTTTGAGGATCAGTCAGGCTTGCCAAATTATTGTCGGAGATATGCCACAGATGACACTCCTTCTGATGTGCACCAGCGTTTCTTAACTCCAATCACGTCGAGACTTTGCTCATAAACTGCTCAGAGCATGCTGAACCACCGTCTTTGCATTCCTGCGTTTTATTATATTGCATTTTCATATAACATATAACGGTCAATATTGCCACGCGCGTTTCTTATTTTCACTTTGCTCTATTCGGTTTTCGCCCTCAAAGACTGTCAGCAATGCTCAGCGCAAACCACGCTTCATTGTTCTAGAAGCTTCGCGATTATTGTAGATGGTTTGTTAAGATTGCGCGCCAAGACGCGAACACTCGAGCTTATTCCAGAGCTTGCGCGACAACCAGTGATAAGACTGGAATATGCTATGACACACCTATGAATGCCGACGCGCTTCACCACTTGTCAGTTGATCGACGGCCGACGCTCTGTTCGCCGCTATCATTGCCAGTGCGTATTGCTGTAATCTGACTTTTCGTTTTCCCGGCCACAAGTTCGGCCAAATAGAGTTTCACTTTGGACACGCCGTCTCTGCCATCGATCACGTGACGACCACGTGACAATATCGCAATCACTTGATCTACCTTATTCAGGAACGCCTCCTAGAACTGAAGAAAATACCAGCACCACACAGATACAGGACGGCACACGCCTTCAAGAAGACCAAGCGGTTGATTAAGCGATACTTGTACTGTAATATTTATCAGGCATGTCCAACTGAACAGGGAATATTGAAACTATTTCAGAACACGGAAGAAATCAGTACAGTAATCTGGACATTGGACTTTACCAAAGTGCGAGAAAAATTGACGATGTTGTCAAGTACCAGCTTCTCTTATCCCCCTGGCGTCCCGGTAGAACCTACTAGTTCTACTGCTTCAAAGACTCAAAACAGAAGCGGAAGTTTCAGCTGGCGTGGCTCGACAAATACCCATGGCTGAGCTATTCCGCGGGGGTGAGGGTACATTTTGCCGTGTTTGTGTAATACTGTAATAAGAACTTGTTCAGCGAGTTGGTGATTATAAAACATGATGATTTTAGCGCTAAAAAAGACGAACACATGTGAGAGACAGGACAGGCGCCTGTCCTGTCTGTCACATGTGTTTGTCTTTTTTAGCCCTAAAATCCCCATGTTTTGTGTAATATCTTGCCTCCCTGAAGTTGGCAAAAGCCGTCATACTTCCGCTGGTGCACTCCTGTCCAGACCTTGCCAAAACTGGAAGCATGCACTTGAAATATTTGATGCTTACCCGAAGACTGGCTACCACCGGGAAAGCCAACTGGCAGCTGATTTAATCATAAAAGCATTCTCTAGTGGTGCGCGCACTGTGCTTGACCAGATCAACAGCGGTAGAGTGTTGCAGGTAAATGAAAACAGAAAGCGAATGTCTCCTATAGTCGACGCCTGATATTTTGTGGAAGACAAGGCCTGTCTCTTCGTGGCCACAATGACAGCGGGCCATTAGATTAAATCACGGCAGAGTCCTATCAAAGAATGAAGGAAACTTGAGCGCATTGCTACGTTTGCGGAGTGGCTATGGTGACAGAAACATATTGAAAGCTGCTCCAGCAATGCCTCATACATAAGTCCGAGAGTTCAGAATGAGATCATCGAAAACTGCGGCACTCTCATAACAGAGAACCTCGTCGCAAATATTAACAATGCAGGTTGCTTTTCTGCCCTCGCCGATGAGACAACAGATGTTGCTGGGATTGAACAGCTTACAATATGTGCCCATTTCTTGGACAAAGAAAGCAGCCAGACTGAAGAAGTGTTTTTGGTTTTTGTTCCCGTACATGACCAAAGCGGCCACAACCTTGAAGCGGAAAAAAAGTCACAGTTTCACCGCAAGGGTGAAGCAATGAATGCGATAGCAACAAATTGTAATGTTATACGAAGTGAGGCTGGCAGCTAACTCTTTTGCATCAGATCTCACGCAACTCTAGAAAACGCTCGTTTAAGAGAATACGGCTGCTCCAGGGACACTCTGCTCACCACATTCTCTTCGCGTTGAGAGCGCAGCACGTAGAAGGGTATACCGGCCCCCCCGCTGTCGGCCGGCGAGAACGGGAGATAACGCGCGCGCCCGCGACGACCGCGCTCGTAAAATCGAGGGTCGCTCGAGGGACCCCCCCCCCCCTCGCGTCTTTTCACGCTCACGAACGACGGGCGGGGCCGGTGGAATAGTTGGGGGGGATCTTATCGCATGCGCCTCGGAGCGACGGAGACGGGCCGGCTCTGTGATCTCCGCTTCAGCCGCGTTCATCGCTCCCGCTCGCCCGCTATTACCCGCTGGTGGAACGTACGATGCGCAGGGGGCTGTTATCAATTTGGACTTCATACGCGACATGACGGCGACGGCAACGGCGACGGCAAGAACCCGTCGAGACTGTCCATATAATTGCTATCGCAATAATAAATTTTCAGATGAGCATTGGTCCATAAACCTCGTAGTGCTACTTTCGTGCCAAGGAAATGCTTATTTTGCAATATATCACGTTTTAGTGGTCCGCATGGCGTTAGCGCACTTGAAATCACCTGCCTGAAAGCGGACCTTTAGATGTCACAGTTGCCATGCCCAACGTTGCCGGCCTTTACTGCGCGGCCGCCGACATATAGTAGCAGCACAGCGAAAGTAGCGGGAGCCACAGCAGTAACATTGACCATTGAAGCTTACCGTAATGGATGTTTGTGTTGGCCGGGTTCAACTGGGCCCCGCTAGATGGCGCCACCTATCCAGCATAACCAGGCGAAAACGCAACTTTTGAACCACTCGCGCCATTCCCCATAGTAATGCCAGGCGGTTCTTTTTTTCTATGAATCAAACAGAAATGGACAAGCAGCATTTTATTATGTGTTGTAATGCACGGAAGGTTTTTTTTACTGCAGCTGATTTGATTACCTGTGAATAATTGTAGACGGACGCTGTGACGTCATTGGGATCATTTACTAGATGTCCCACTAGTAGCGCATGTGGTGTCGTACATTTACCTTAATTTCTCGATTAGTAGAGCACTGCTGTTTATAATATTGCCGTTTTAGACATTCCCAAACATTCATCTTTCACTTTGACGCAAATTTTTATTTGCCTTTAGTGTCTCTTTAAAGAGTTAGGCCGTCATTTGGACAATGCTCTGGCCGCGTTACCAATGTGAACAGTCGTCCGTAAGATATCGACAATGGTAGTAGCAGGGCTGGGTAGTATCGAAGATGATACATGTATCTTAGATACTCTTTGGGTATCTTGTATCTATATGGCGATAAGTCGCGCAAGCCGAGTATCTGTATCTGTATTTCCAATACATTTAATAATGTATCATGTATCTTATTATACAAGATACTGCTATACCAGCACCACCGTGCGAAACAACGAACGTTGGCTGTACTGCGCTTCTCAAGCTGATACTGCAGCCACTAAGCTACCTGAATACAACGAGATTCTTTTATCTTTCCGCCAGAGTCCTGCAGCGAAGACAGGCGTTCACGTATGAACGTCGCTATTGGTGGAGCAGAGTCACGTGGGGACGCTCGCGCCATCTCGACAAAAACAAGTGCGCGAATGGCTGCGCGCATCCGACCTTTCGTTTTCTCGGTATTTTCTTTATTTTTAGTGGTGGCGGGGCCATGTATCGTTGTCTCGGTGCCATGTATACCGTAGCCACTGTATCCGTCCTGCATACTCGAATGCGTGCGGCGTCTTCCGCGCAAACTCTGATGCCGCTGTATTGTCGTTATCAAACTATCTCTTGCGTGGTGCTTCGTTGCAAAGTCCGAAAAACGAAAGAATTTTCGCGGCTTTTACACATAAACGATTTGAAAGATATCGCGGATGTATGTTTGACTTACAAGCGATAGGATTGAATTACAGTGAGCTCTCACTTGTACTCACGTCGGTTTAACGAATATTTCAGAATAACGAACTTTTAAAAAATCCCCGGTGGTCTTCCTATGCATTCTATGCTAAAATCTTTCGCTTAAACAAACTTCTCAACAGTGAATATTTCAGGAAGGGAAAATAGACAACCACCCGTTTGTAGCACGAAGCCACAAGGAAATCGGATTTCCTTGTGACTTCGTGCTACAAACGGGTGGTTGTCTATTTTCCCTTTCTTAACCCTTCCGTTACCTTGCGGGCTTCCGCAGAACTCATTTGCATTGCAGTGAATATTTCAGTTGGACGACCTTGATGTCAGGACACGGACTCATTTTTGAGATCGATTCAATGAAATTTTGCGCTCTGCAGCACTGGCTAAGAAAAGTGCCACGAAGAAGAAATGGCTGAGGCAGGTTCAAATAAGTGTTGTACACGTTCCTCTACCACAGGAACGAAAGCTCGTTCCTCGTTCCTTCCCAATTTTGGAACGAGTTCCCGTTACAAGTTCCTGTAATGCGAAAGCAACGCGTTACAGTTACATTTCGAAAATTGGAACGTGTCGTTACATTAACGTTACATTTGACTTTTTTATACAAAAATATAGTGCCGGATAATCCTTAAGCGAAATAAAGTAAGCAACTTAAAGCTCACATCAAGCTGCATATATTTCACGAATTTGACATCGCCAACAGCAGGTTATACGTAGGTAAAAGGAATATAAATAAACGCTCCGAGTCGAATTTTTTAGACCACCGGTCATACTACAAGCATGTCTAACTGCAGCTTGCGTGCTCGTCAATTTCAAGTCCCACACATGTGGCACTTTCCAAGTGGGTCTTCAAAGGTGCAGTCAAGATACTGCGCTTCAGATATTCAAATAGAAATTTCCACCCATGCACCAAAATAATTAAATTTCTTGCACAGAAAACCGCAACGAAAGGGACTAAGGCGTTTAAAGAGTGCTCATTCAATATTTCAGTGTGTGTAGAAAATAATGTCCAGGATGCAAATTTGCAACTCAGTGAAGTCTCCTGTTCGCAGTCGGCCAACATATTTATGAGTATTTTACTGTCTGTTTTTCTGTCTTCTACTCTCTTCCTTTCTTTCTCTATACTGTGTCTTTCTCTTTCTTTATGCATCTTTCTCTCTCTCTCTCTTGTTAGTCGTTCTCTCGCCTCCTTTCTTTCTCTCTCTTTCTTCTTTTCTTTCTATTTCTGTCTTTCTCAGTCTCTGCCTCTTTTTATGCTCGTTCTCCCCTCTTTTCCCTCCTCACCCTGACTACCCTTTCCCAACCCCTTGCTATAGTATACTATACAAAGCTATGCTACGCTCTGCTAGCGTGCGCGCATGTTGCAGAGAAACACATAGCCAGTAATTTCCTCAACATCCCACGTCATTAAGATGGTCACTTAGCTAAGAGATATATACGAGCAAATGGAAAGTCAGCCAGTATGGTATTTGCATTGGTGAGGTGCTTATACATCCTTACCGCCGTTGTAGTGTGTGATTGGAATAGGCCGTTACTTGATATATTCGCTCTAGAGATGAATGCTGATTTTTAGTGCTGTGTGTTCGTCGTTGGGCCGCGATACGAGCAGAATGAACATATCAATTCAAAGTGTCATGCCTATAATACATACCATGAAAGAAAAAAAATCACACCATATAGACGTGGTGAATGATGATGAGTGGGGCGAAGCTCCGGAGGGAATCATCGGTAAACCGCGAATCTTCCGTGTAACGCCCCATCAATCATCATATAAAGAGTGAGAAACACTGTGTGTATATTACACACAGTGTTTTCTCGCCGCTTCACGGTCCTTCACATATTGAAGATCCGATTCGAGCCGCAGCCGTGCAGTTTCGGCCTCGCGGGTTCGAACGGCGGGGTCTTCTCGCCGCAGCCGTGCAGCTTGTCGAGCAGCCTCGGCCTCGCGGGCTCGAACGGCGGGATCTGCTTCGCGGCGTCGACGTGCAGCTTCGGCCTCGCGGGCTCTCACCTCAGGATTCTGTCTGCGAGCGCGCGCTGCCGCCGCCTTCCGTGCCCTCCGTTCCGCAGCCTTGTCTTCCATCCGGCGACTCCGAGCGTAAGAGAAAGCGCGCCAAGAGGGAGCCTCTTGGCGCGCTAAAGGCTGGTTCACACCCAAGGCGGAGCGGCAAAGCGGGAAAGCGGGCTTTTCGAAGCGGCAAGGCGGCTAGTGCGCGCACCTGTTCAGACCGCACGCCGCCTTTGGCTGCCAGCTCGGCCGAGGAGGCGGGGCATCGCACGCGTGTCGCTATCACGTGGCACTGCTTCTCCCAAAGATACACCAGCGCCATCGCCGCAGCGCGTTCTGATTGGCTGCGGCAAAGCGGCGACCTTGGGCGGGCGGCTAAAAATTGGTCCGGGAGCAATCGGTCTTGCCGCCTCGTTTTCCGCCCGCTTTCGCCGCCTGGAGAGGAGGTTTTCCCCACTTTCCGCCTTGCCGCTTGGCCGCTTTGGCCGCCCCGCCTTCGGTGTGAACGAGCCTTAACACGCGCCATCTAGGGATCATTCTTCATATTATAAAGCGAGCCATACAGCGCCATCTGTCTTCCATCCGACGACTCCGAGCGAAAGAGAAAGCGCGCCAAGAGGGAGCCTCTTGGCGTAGAGTTACTGTATATGCTACCTTTAGGTAGCAGAGTTGCGCATAGGTCCGCCAGTATGTTCAACGGCTGTGCAGTGAAGCCGCTCGTCGCGCGCGCAGGAGACACATACGGCGCGATGTTCCGGTGCGGGCGGCTTGCCGCAGAATTATTCGCACGCGCTGAGCAAGGTTCCACTTTTACAGCGAAGCTGTATATTGCTATAGGTTCTAACGGATCGCGTCCGCGAACAAAACGACGCGAAGAACAAAAGCGTTCGGCCAATCCCGGGTGCAGTGCAGGACGTGCACGAGTGGCTCATATACACACAAACAAATGTGAAAGAAGTGAAACAAGTGAGAATTAAAGTGAATCAAAGCACACGAAGTGTACTAAAGGTGACGGAGTCAATGAAATTTGAATTAGGAGATTAAAAAGTTAGTTCATAGGTGCTATAAGTGAATCGCAGGTATCGCGTCCACAGAGAATTTTACAAACGCGAGTAGGTTGCTGCTCCGGGACGTCCGAGCACGCTAGTGTCTCGCTTTAATTCCCCTACCCCTTCCCCCCCTTTATGCCGGATCGTCAATAAAGTTGTTTCACTCACTCACAGCGGTGGGCCGGTTCCCCCCAGCACAGCTTTCAGATGCATGCTACGATCGAACAGCTCAAAAGTTCGCTTTGTTGCGCAGTACTTTGTAACGAAAAGCGGCGCGATTACTTTGAGCATGCACACGAGCTTTTCTCCCCTGGACGTAAGGCGAGAAAAAGCCGGCAGATCCCACGCACTGTGGGAATCGATGTAATGCGAAGCAGCCAGGAAGGAGCAAATCATGCTTTACATAATTTGCTTGTCATGTTTTACATGTTACGACCTGTCATTTGTGTTCGTCATACAGTCACGTCACGATATACCTATTTTGGTGTATGTCAAGCTAGCGAACTGGACGCAACCGCACCATGAGCGTGGCATGTAAATGGCATTGTAGATGACATGCATGCCAAGATTTTCATGTTACCACCTGCCACTTATGTTCGTTATACAGTCATGTCACTCAATACCAAATTTTGTGTATATCGAAGCTAACGAAACGGCCGCGAGAGCGCCATGAGCGTGGCATGCAGGTCATGTCGCACATGACAAGTCATGATTTCCATATTAGCACTTGTAATTTATGTTCGTCATAGAGTCATGTCACTCAATACCAAATTTTGTGTATATCAAGCTAACGAAACGACCGCGAGCGCGCCATGAGCGTGGAGTGCAAATCATGTCGCACATGACAAGTCATGATTTCCATATTACGACTTGTCATTTACGTTCGTCATACAGTCATGTCACTCAATACCAAATTTGGTTCATATCAAGCTAACGAAATGGCCACAAGCGCGCCATGAGCATGGAGTGCAAATCATGTCGCACATGACAAGTCATGATTTCCATATTACCACTTGTAATTTATGTTCGTCATAGAGTCATGTCACTCAATACCAAATTTGGTGTATATCAAGCTAACGAAACGACCGCGAGCGCGCCATGAGCGTGGAGTGCAAATGATGTCGCACATGACAAGTCATGATTTCCACATTACCACTTGTCATTTATGTTCGTCATACAGTCATGTCACTCAATACCACATTTGGTGTATATCAAGCTAACGAAACGGCCGCGAGCGCGCCATGAGCGTGGCATGTAAATCATACTTTTCATGACAAGTTAGCCATGATTTTCATGATATGACCAGCCATTTATGTTCGTCATACAGTCATGTTATGCCATAACAAATTTGGTATAAATCCCATAAACGATACGGCCAGGAGAGCGCAAAGTCGTAGGCGGCTAGATAGATAGATAGATAGATAGATAGATAGATAGATAGATAGATAGATAGATAGATAGATAGATAGATAGATAGATAGATAGATAGATAGATAGATAGATAGATAGATAGATAGATAGATAGATAGATACGCTCAAAGTCGCCGAAGTTCGCTAAGAAATGCTTCGCATTTAATATTTGTCTTGAAGGGCGTTCGAAGGAAACTTCACGCACGTATATATGGTCGACAATAAGAATGCATTTTGGCCGCCGATGCCAGCTGGTCAGCGGCCGTCGACAAAATATTGCGCGTGCGGTTACGCTGGCGACCACTGACAAAGTGTCATTTGTCATTAACCATTATTCACCACTGCTTCACTGTTCGAAAAAGTGGCGCAGAAAAGTAGCTTCAAGATCAATCATGTGAAGCGCACTGAAGCGCACAACTGTGAATACGACGTACTTTCGAACACTTCGCAAAGGTATGCAGCCGATAAACAAAGCACACAGACTCCACGAACGCACGCACGCTGAAACGCTCGACGACCGCTAATGGCAATCACGATGGAACTGACGGAAACTAGTCGGCGCGGGCAGAGGGACACGCGGGCGCTCAGGCACGTAAAGTTGGCTTCGCCGCGCGGAATTGAACATTTGACGTCATTTTGCACCACGTGACGGCGCTCGACGAATAGCGGCGCGAGCGGCGCAAGGAAAAGTTATGCGCAACTCTGCTACCTAAAGGTAGCATATACAGTAACTCTATCTTGGCGCGCTAACACGCGCCATCTAGGGATCATTCTTCATATTGTTGCGCGTACCTGCGAGGACAACGAAGATGAGTGAACGTGCTGGCCGCCCCGAGCTGCAGCTAGAGGGAAGACGACGACGCTGAGGTTGACTACCTGTTGGCCGCTCCTGCGCTCACCTTCAGCCCCTAATAAATGGCCCCTTCAGCCGTAACGTCTCAGTCTCCTTCGCGCGTAAGAGTGGTGGAGGTGCGGGGTACGCGCTTGCAACGACGGAACCACCACCGCTACACCTTCGTCGAAGCCGTCGACTTGCCGGCCTCCCGCCATCTGCCACGACCGTGTCCGACATGTTCGAAGAAGGAGACGCCCCCAGGGCTGCGCCTTGCGGTCCACTCCAGCACTATCGAGTTCCACCACCCTTCGGAGGAAAATCGGGAGAAGGTGTTGACGCGTGGCTCGTTCAATACAAGCGAGTGAGCAAGTCCAACAGTTGGGATGCCGCCGCTCAGCTCACCAATGTGGTCTTCTGCCTTACCGATACTGCGCTCGTGTGGTACGAGAACCACGAGGACACGCTGTCGACGTGGGACCGTTTTGTTCAAGAACTGGTTTCGGCGACTCAGGCATCAAAGGGAAGCGTGCGGAGCAGACACTGTCGCAACGCGCGCAGCTACCAGGTGAGACAATCACCACGTATATTGAAGATGTGCTGAAGCTGTGCAAGGTGGTCAATGCCCAAATGTCAGAGGAAGACAAAGTCGGAGATTTGCTGAAAGGCATTGCCGAGGATGTCTATAATTTCCTCATCGGAAAAGAAAACCTGAGCTCTGTGACCAACGTCATTCGGCATTGCCGAACTTTTGAAGAGCTCAAAATGCGCAGGATTGCTCCAAAGTTCTGCCGACTGACAAACGTTACGACGGTTGCAAGCGTCGACACGAGCTCCTGCCAAGACCTGTCTTCGACGATCCGACAGAGTGTCCGCGAAGAACTTTCCCGCTATGAAGAGCTGTCACGTTCAACAGTCGACCACCATTCTGCCTATGTGCCACGGGAGGCTGTGACTGCGCCGACCCTTCCGGCCCCTTGGCAACCGATGGTTAGCGTAGCGGCTGTAGAGTACAACGCAGCCCCACAGTCAAGGAGGACCTCACGATTTTCAGCTCTCAGCTATGACCGGCGCGCTCAGCGTCCGCCTTCCTCGCGACGTGACATCTATCGCTATAATATACGAGACGAACCGACCCACTACACCAGAGAAGATGATGCTCGGTTCATTGAAGAACAATCAAAATTTCGACCTCTCCCAGTCTGCTACTCCTGCGGTGTCCCAGGACACATCTCGCGGTTTTGCAACCGTCGCGTAGCCCCACGGTATGGCCAACCACCGCAATTTACACGACCTTCCGAACGACCCCACGACGTCCCTCGAGCAACACACCTTCCGCCTAGCGACGATTATTGGGCACGCAGCTTCCGGAATCGCTCCCCGACATCTGACAGGAGTTTGACGCCACCACCACGTCTCGTGCTCCCCGTTCTCCCTCACCGCTGCGTCGCACCACGTGTCCTTTCCATCGGAAAACTAGCAAGCGCGGCCGATGGAGGTGAGGTCGCCGGAGATGTGCTAATGCGAGAAATACCTCCTGTGTTAATGCTCCAGAACATATTGCGTGTTTTTGTGGACGATGTGCCTGTGATGGCTTTGGTGGACACGGGGGCAACAATTTCGGTCATGAGTGCTTGTTTTAAAAATACGTTGGGACGAAAAGTTGTATTTAAGTGGGACGAAGCGTCGAAGTTTTGCGGAGTGAGTGGTGAGCTGCTGCAGCCTGTCGGTGTGTGTAGTGCTGACGTATTTCTGGGAGGCCACGTTATTACGACGGAATTCGTGATTAGTCCCCGGGCGACACATGATGTTATTTTTGGTATGGACTTTTTGCGTGAGTGTGGTGCCACTGTCGACTGCCGCACAGGGACGATATTCTTAAGTGGACACGTACCGTCAGCACTCCTGGAAAACCCTGCGGATGGCTAGACGGCATTGTGCGTCTGTGGCGACATTATCATACCTCCATCATCAACTGTTCGTGTTCCTGTTGTTTGCAGCGGCAACCTTTCCACCAACTTTGATGCCAACGTTGAACCAATGCACATCAACTGTATGAAGAAGAATGTGCTGGTTCCACATTGTGTGGTGTCGATCAAAGGCGGACGCGCTGGCTTATGGACTGTCAATTGTTCCACGGAGCCGGCGATGCTACCAGATGGTCTGAAGTTAGCCGTCGTTAGCGGAAAACACGCGGCCTTATCGGGGATGGAGCTTACAGGTGTGCCGGAAGAACATCGTAGTCACAGTTCGGAAACGGCTCTTCTGTCATTGGTGAATAAGTCGCTGAGTACGACGTGAACGCCGGAACGTTGGTGCATGTGCTTTCGAAGCACGTCTCTGTATTCGACTTCGCGCAGAAAGACAACGTACCCTCAATCCCTGCTTCTCGGACACGTCATACCATCAACACTGGTTCGGCAAATCCGATTAGACAAAAGCCATACCGCGTTTCACCAAGAGAGCGCCAGATTATTAACGAGCAGGTGCAAGAAATGATGAAAAAAGGAGTCATACAAGAGTCCGCGAGTCCATGGGCAGCTCCAGTGATTCTTGTTAAAAAGAAAGATGGATCTTGGAGATTTTGCGTCGACTATCGCCGATTGAGTGCTGTAACAAAAAAGGACGTGTACCCACTTCCACGTATTGATGATGCCATCGACTGCCTTCATTCGGCCTCTTACTTTTCCTCCGTAGACTTAAGATCCGGCTACTGGCAAATTCCGGCGCATCCTGAGGATAAGGAAAAGACTGCCTTTGTAACCCCTGACGGCCTTTTGAATTCAACGTGATGCCATTTGGGCTGTGCAACGCTCCGGCGACTTTCGAGAGATTTATGGACACTATCCTTCGCGGCTTGAAGTGGAACATCTGCATGTGCTATCTCGACGACGTCGTCATCTTTGGCCGCACCTTCAGCGAACACAATTCACGTCTAGATATTGTACTGAACTGTATCAGAAACGCTGGCTTTGTTCTTAACTCAAAGAAGTGCCACTTCGGAGACCACCAAACCCTTGTGCTCGGACACCTCGTCGATCAGGATGGCATTCGCCCAGATCCCCAGAAGACAGCAGCCGTTGAAGCGTTCAGTGCACCGCGCTCTGTTAAGGAGCTCCGTAGTTTTCTAGGGCCTTGCTCCTATTTCCGTCGCTTTATACCTAAGTTTGCCGACGTCGCGTATCCGCTGACATGTCTGCTACGAAAGAACATTCCCTTTGAGTGGACTCCGGAGTGCGACTCCTCTTTTCGTCAACTGAAGTTCCTCCTGGCGTCACGGCCTGTTCTTCAACACTTCAACCCTTCATCTCCCACAGAACTTCACACAGATGCCAGCGGCATAGAAATTGGCGCCGTCCTAGTTCAACGCTACGGTAACTGCGAACACGTGATCGCATACGCAAGTCGCTCCCTGAGGAGGCCAGAGCAGAATTACATTGTTACAGAACAAGAATGCCTCGCGGTAGTATTTGCGATTCAGCGGTTTCGGTCTTACATGTATGGGCGCCCATTCACAGTCGTCACCGACCACCACTCATTGTGTTGGCTTGTAAACCTTCGTGACCCTTGTGGCCGTCTAGCACGCTGGGCGCTTCGGCTCCAAGAATATAGCTTCACCGTCTCGTATAAGAGTGGTCGACGACACGCCGATGCGGACTGCTTTTCACGTATGCCCCTCAGCACTACAGAGTGTGACGCCGATGATTTCGACCACCTTGTGGCTTCCGTGTCGCCGAAATTTCCAGACCTCAGAACTTTCAAAGACGAACAGCGAAAGGGCACTAAATTAGCATCGCACTTCACAGCTCCTGCAGCACGCAGTCTTTGTGTACGCGATGGACTTCTGTATAAGAAGAACTTTTCCAGCACTGGCGCACGTTTCCTCCTGGTGGTGCCGGAAAGCCTTCGGCCAGCGATTCTAAGGGCTATGCACGACGACCCTACGTCCGGACATCTAGGTTCTGCGAGGACGCTCTACCGCACTAAGGAAAGCTTCTATTGGCCTGGAATGCGACAGTCTATCGAGGTGTATGTGGCCAGTTGCACGCAGTGTCAGCACCACAAACGCCCATCTGCTGCTCCGGCTGGTCTCCTACAGCCGGTGCCACCTCCAAGCACACCTTTGCAACAAGAGGGCATTGACCTCATGGGCCCTTTTCCAAAATTCGCGCATAACAATATTATAAAGCGAGCCATACAGCGCCATCTCTTAGGTTTAGTCATCAACTATACTAAAACTAGCACCATCTAGCGATATTATACGCAATTATATATATATATATATATATATATATATATATATATATATAGTAGCGAAGCTTTGGAACTATACAGTGGGTCATCCTCTCCAGCGCCTTCTAGTGGGTCGCCCTCTTCGACGAGAAAGAGCAGCTCGTGCTCAGAGTCGGTCCCCGCCTTGGCTGTCGCTGTGTGCATCGTCGCCAATAAACGTCTTAACAATTTGGTGGAGAGTGCTGTGCCCTTAAAACAACTTCGGCCCGCATTCGATGCCCTTGGAGCTTCGATCCCGTACCGTGCCTACTACCATGCCCCAAGACGCCGCTCAGCAAACGCTTCCTCCTGCGCCGACGCCATGTCCCGGTGTCCCCCGCATCCGCGACCCTCCTGTCTTCACCGGCGCGGATGGCACCGACGTCGAGGACTGGCTCGCCATTTAAGAACGCGTGAGCGTCCCCAATAAATGGGACGAGGCAGGCAAACTCAGCAACCTGGTTTTCTGCCTCGCGGGCGTGGCCGGCATGTGGTACAACAACCACGCATCCGATTTCCCGACTTGGTCCGCTTTTAAGACCACCGTCGTCGACGTGTTCGGCCGTCCTGCCGTTCGTAAGCTGCAAGCCGAACAGCGTTTGCGTGAACGAGCACAGCAGTCCGGCGAGTCCTTCACTAGCTACATCGAGGATATCCTTGACTTGTGCGAGAAAGTGGACGCGAGCATGTCGGAGTCTGACAGGATCACGCATGTTCTCAAAGGCATCGACGACGATGCCTTCACCATGCTCCTGGCCAAGAACCCTCGCACTGTGGCAGAGGTCATTACGCTGTGCCAAAGCTACGAGGAGCTGCGCCGGCAGCGCTTGATGACCCGTCGACCACCATCACGCGACGCTGACCTCGAGGGCTTGTCGGCCGTTTCTGACCACACCACCTTGCTCGCCGAAATCAAGTCGTTCGTGCGGGAGGAAATTGCCCGCCAGCTCTCTTTACTGGCTTTCGCTCCACCGCAACATGTCGAACAGCCGTCAACTGCACTTCTGCCTCGCCTCCGCCGAGCGATTCAGCAGGAAATCGCGGAGGTCGTTCCTGAATACCACCAGCCGCCTCCAGTACCTGTGCCACTAAGCTACGCACAAGTTGTAGCCAGGCCACCACCACCGATTCCTGTGGCTTGCCCGCTTAGTTACACCGAAGCCGTCGCCAGACCCCAAGCCTTCGACGCAAATGCCCCGCATACATACGCCGACGTCGTCCACGTGCCACGACTGCCGCCCACCATGCAGTCATATCAGCAGCCGCCTCCCCCATCGCGTTCTGCGACATGGATGGGACCCGTGAACCGATGGCGCACTTCCGACAACCGCCCCATCTGCTTTGCCTGCGGTTGCTCCGGTCACGTCGCACGCTATTGCAATCGCGTGCAGCAGCCTCGGGTCTCATCCAACCTTCCCAGCCAATCGAGCCGCCCTTATTATGACCAATCGCCGCCTATGTCACCGACGTCCCGCCCCACACCATCTCCACGCCGTTCACAGTCTCCACGACGTCGCTCACTGTCGCCGATGCGGCCACGTTCGCCCGCACGCAACCAGGAAAACTAGTCGTCGCAGTCCACGAGGCAAGGGCTGCGACGCTGTCGCACTGCGAAAGCCTTCAGAGAAGCCCATCGAACGTGAAGACGTGTTTGTGGATGGTGTTCGCGCATCTGCCCTTGTAGATACTGGCGCCGCCGTATCCGTCATGGACGCAAAACTTAGCCGATTACTGCGCAAAGTGACGACGCCACTTTCCGGGCTCTCCCTCCGTACAGCCAGCGCCCAAAGCATTCACCCTACAGCGGTGTGCACAGCCCGCCTCATGATTCGGGACGCGATGTACGCCGTCGAACTGATCATACTTCCTGCATGCTCTCACGACGTCATCCTAGGATGGGATTTTCTCTCCCGCCACGACGCCGTCATTCATTGCGCACCAGCTGAAATAGAGCTCTCACCATTCGCTGATTTGACGCCGGCCGACAGTCCATCGGCTCCAAGCGAGGTACTCGTCAAGGACGACACCAAAGTGCCTGCAAACTCATCAACGGCGGTGTCGGTCTACTGCGCCATTCTTTCCGACACCGTTGCACTCCTCTCGCCATCTGACGGTGTTTTCATGAGGAAAGGATTGCTGGTTCCTTTCGCGACCGTGCAAGTCATTCACGGCAGCACCTCTATTTTTGTTATGAACTCATCGGCGTACAGTCCTTACGTTGGTGCGAGGGGAATGTCTCGGCAGCGTGGAACCCATCGAAGACGCACAAGTTATGGATGAACCCTATGACACGCACTGCCCAAGTTCCAGTACGCTCAGTGCTCTTTCTACATCTGCTTCATCATCCGCTGATGTATTTGGTTCCTCCATTCCCGACAACCTTACGCCGGTCCAGCGTTCCCAGCTTCTGGGCCTGTTGGAAGAATTTCGCTCTTCTTTCGATGTCGCTCAACCTTCTCTCGGCCGCACGTCCGGCCGTTAGGCATCGCATCGACACAGGCGCCCAACCACCACTGCGGCAACGTCCATATCGCGTATCTCCCACAGAACGCCGTGTAATCAACGAGCAAGTCGACGACAT
Organism: Rhipicephalus appendiculatus; assembly: GCA_030522465.1. Classification (NCBI taxonomy): domain Eukaryota; kingdom Metazoa; phylum Arthropoda; class Arachnida; order Ixodida; family Ixodidae; genus Rhipicephalus; species Rhipicephalus appendiculatus. The sequence goes on along the minus strand of JALIZH010029515.1, from coordinate 17,519 downwards.
GCTTCGACGCGATGTTATTCGACTCTCTAACAGCCCCCTGGGCGTCTCCTGTCGTTCTCGTGGCGAAGAAGGACGGTCCTGTGCGGTTCTGTGTGGACTACCGACGCCTCAGCAAGATCACTCGTAAGGACGTGTATCCACCACCGCGAATAGACGACGCGATTGACAGCCTGCAAGGAGCAGAATTCTTTTCATCTCTCGATTTGCGCTCAGGGTACTGGCAAGTACCTATGGCTGAGGACGCCCGACCGAAGACCGCCTTTGTCACGCCCGATGGCTTGTACGAATTCAATGTCATGCCGTTTGGGCTGTGCAATGCGCCCGCCACCTTTGAGCGCATGATGGATACCGTTCTGCGCAACCTGAAATGGCACACGTGCCTGTGCTACCTCGACGACGTCGTCGTTTTCGCTCCGGACTTCTCCACGCATCTTGAGCGCCTGCGGCATGTTTTGACACGCGTGAGTGACGCCGGTCTGCAACTGAACCTAAAGAAGTGCCGATTTGCAGCACGGCAGCTGACAATACTCGGCTACGTCGTGTCCAAGGACGGAATTCTCCCCGATCCAGCCGAGCTTCGGGCCGTGACCGAGTTCCCCAAGCCGACGTCCGTCAAGGAACTGCGCAGTTTCGCAGGACTGTGTTCCTAATTTCGGTGCTTCATTCGAAACTTCGCGACTATCATATCGCCGCTGACGAAGCTCCTCGGAAGTAACGGGCCTCTCCATTCGTGGTCGTCCAAGTGCGACGACGCTTTGCAACGCTCCGTCGTTTGTTGACGTCGCCTCCCATACTACGCCACTATGACCCTACGGCCCCTACAGAGGTACATACGGACGCCAGTGGTGTTGGCCTCGGCGCTGTCCTTGCGCAGTGCAAACCAGGGTTCCCGGAATACGTCGTGGCGTATGCAAGCCGTACGCTTACAAAAGCCGAGACCAATTACACCGAAAGAATGCCTGGCAATCATCTGGGCCCTTACGAAGTTCAGACCTTATTTGTATGGTCACCCATTTGATGTCGTCACCGACCATCACGCACTGTGCTGGTTGTCGTCATTGAAGGATCCATCATGTCATCTCGCGCGTTGGGCGCTTCGTCTGCAAGACTATGACATCCGCGTGCTGTACCGCAACGGACGCCAGCATCCTGACGCCCACGCCCTGTCGCGCTCTCCCTTGCCTGACGACAATGCCCACAGCTCAGCGTCTCACCTTGCCGTTTCTTCCATCGACCTTCGTACCATCGCTACCGAACAGCGCAAGGATCAATGGATTGCCTCACTGATAGACTTGCTGACTGATCCATCGGCAACACCATCTACTCGCGCGTTGCGTCGTCAAGCCCACCATTTCGCCGTTCGCAACGACCTCCTCCACCGACGCAATTACAACGGTGACGGCCGCCAGCGGCTACTAGTCATTCCCCGCAGTCTCCGCTCTGACATAGGCGAGTCGTTCCACTCTGATCCGCAATGTGCGCACTCCGGGGTATCGAAGACTTACCACCGCATTCGCCAACGGTACTTTTGGCGAGGGATGTACCACTACGTACAGAAATTCGTTCGCTCCTGCATATATTGTCAGCGCCGCAAAACTTCAACGCACCTGTCGCCGGCAGGTCTGCAACCTCTACCTTGCCCTGACAGGCCGTTTAGGCGCGTTGGTATCGATTTGTATGGGCCACTTCCCCTAACGTCGGCTGGTAACCGCTGGGCCATCGTCGCTGTAGACCACCTCACGCGATACGCCGAAAAAGCCGCCCTCCCCGCGGCTACAGCGCCGGATGTGGCCTCCTTCCTGCTCCACCGATTCATGCTGCGTCACGGTCCACCCCAGGAACTGCTTAGTGATCCAGGCCGTGTATTCCTGTCCGAAGTCGTCGAAGCCATTCTCAAAGAGTGCAACGTTCTTCACCGCAAAACTGCTGCTTACCACCCGCAGACGAATGGCCTCACCGAACGCTTCAACCGTACGCTCGGCGACATGCTCTCCATGTACGTCGCCGCCGATCACACAAATTGGGATGCCATTCTGCCATTCGTCACCTACGCGTATAATACCGCCCCTCAGAGCACTAATGGTTTTTCGCCTTTCTTCTTATTATATGGAAGGCAACCGTCGCACACCATCGACACGATACTTCCATACAAGCCGGATCCATCTGAGTGTGCGCCTATTTCTAACACATCCAGGCTTGCTGAAGAGTGTCGAGAGCTTGCAAAGACCTTTACTACACATGATCAAGAGCGGCAGAAGAGCATTCGCGCTCACACCAGCACTTCTGCGCCTACGTTCCTCCCTGGAGCGCTCGTATGGCTCTCGATCCCTACCACGGCAAATGGCCTCTCTTCACAACTACTGCCCAAATACGAAGGCCCCTACCGTGTCGTCGAACGCACTTCCCCTGTAAACTACCTGATCGAACCCGTCGAACCACCTTCGGACATGCGCCGTCGAGGGCGCGACATCGTCAACGTGGAGCGCCTCAAGGTCTACCATGACCCGCTCATAGTAACCAGCTGTTAGGTCGCCAGGCGGCTCCCTTTTCGTACCCGGGGTAGCGATTGTAGCGAAGCTTTGGAACTATACAGTGGGTCATCCTCTCCAGCGCCTTCTAGTGGGTCGCCCTCTTCGACGAGAAAGAGCAGCTCGTGCTCAGAGTCGGTCGCCGCCTTGGCTGTCGCTGTGTGCATCGTCGCCAATAAACGTCTTTATATATATATAAAGACGTCCGGGTCACCATTAACTGTCGGAGCTAACGCGAGAAAGGTCCAGCCCTGACAGCGTTCAGTTTTCGAACTGATTTTTTATTATCGCGCTGCACCCGCCGCGCGACCGAATGCCAACTTCTTCTTCCTTGACGAGCGCCGCATTCTGAGGCGCTACATATATATATATACATGTATATATATATATATATATATATATATATATATATATATATATATATATATATATATAAGGAGCGATAGGGAGCCTACATGACCGGCCGTTTTAGGGTGATGTCAGCCTTTGACCCACTACATGCCGCCAACGCACCGCCGCCCGCCAAAACACAATGTTGTCAGACAGCGGCGCCGCGCTATCGTGCCATCTTGGTGCCCGCACTGCGTCTACGCCCGGTTTCGTTTAATCCTCGACAATACGGCGCCGAACGTAGCGGTAGCGTGGTAAACGCTGCCGGTGAAGCCTCAGAATGCCTGATTGCTGCGTTCCGCTGTGCACTAACCACAACAGAAAGGGCTTGCGAATGTTCCGCTTCCAGCGAGCCCGGGCCGACGGCTACTCTGGCTCGCTCAATTAAATCGAGACGGCTGGGAGCCCACCAGTGCGTCTCGTATTTGCTCTGTGAGTACTGCGCATTTCGTTCACTGTTTTGTGCTGCAGGACATGTTATATGTGTTTCACGGTGTTCGCGAATGCATAGATAACCGAAGTTGTCGTTGCTGCGTTCACGCATTGCGAGAGGCAGCCTACATACGGGACGCGTCCGCGCGTCCACACGGTGGTGGTGAAGAACTTTATTCGAGGGAAGGCCAAAATGTAAAATAATATTTAAAAAATTTAAAAAGCAGCGTTGTGGGCGGCGACGCGCTCGCTGGTCGTGAGCTGTTGCCTCCCCTGCGTGAGCTCGCGTCAGCGTCGCTCAGCGTACGTCGCAAGAGCTCAGGGGAGCGGCGGTTGGGAACCAAAATGGCGGCGCACAGAAAACTATGCTAGATTTGGTGGAAGCTGGCAACAGCGTGCCCCATTACCCGCTGGTTTTGGCTGAGTTTCTTGAAGGCACTTTTTGAAGATGTCTCCACCCTAAAACGGCCGGTCATCTAGGCTCCCTAAGGAGCGAGCGCCACCAACGCCATCTAGTGATCACTTCACGAACTAGAGGTGGCTACTACAAACAAACGGAGGATGGACAGACAAGGAGCTTCGCCCCTAAAAAAAAACAAACTGGATAGCCGAGTGGTTACGGCGCTCGCCTTCGGATCGTGGATAGGGGGTCTCGAATATCGCTTCGCCTAGAATTTCTTTTAGGGGCGAAGCTCCTTAGGGTGTGGGTCTGTCCCTCCTCTGTAGTATGTAGTAGTAGTGGTAGGTAGCCACGTATAGTGGGATGTACCCACTCCACGTGATAAAGATGACGATGACGCGTGATGACCATGAAGAATAAGCGCGTTCCAATATAGTGGAATGTAGCCACTACACGTGATAACGATGACGATGACGCTGATGACCATGAAGTATAAGCGCGTTCCAGACCACACATTCTCTTTCTGCCATGGCATGAAAACGATCGTGAACGCGCTCTCGCCCTCGAAAGGCAAAACGGCAACGCCGACAACAAACGTTCCCCTGAGCTTAACGTCATATATGAGGAAAACAAAATGAGGGGAACCCCCCTGCTTGTTGCTCGTAGAGCTCTTGAACAAAATCATCTACCCCATATGTAAATAATAAAACATTGTGTATATACTTTATCAATATGTAAATAATGAAACATTGTGTGAAACATTATACTGTGTGTATAATCACACCACACTCCCGCGTTTGTGTGTCAGGTCTTGGTATGATGATCGAGCGGGCAAACATTACGGGGATTGACGGTTTCCCAGATTACCTCCGGAGCTTCGCCCACTCATCATCATTCACTTCGTGGATATGGCGTGATTTTTCTTTCGCTTTCTCTATATCTATTTCTTTCGCTCTCTCTTTACTCGTGCTCTCGCCCATTGGAGTTATCGCATCCCACGCCGGACAAATCAGTGAACGGGATCTGAGAGCAAAGCAGAAGAGGATGAAGAGAGCGTGTGCTGCTTCATATGATGACAATTTTCATTCTAAGACAGACTGAAACCTCGAGCATAACAGCTCTGCTGTAAAAAATCAACTGTCCCTTCCGCAAGCGGTCGGTCTCTGCGTCACGCGCTTACCTGCGCCTCCGGCGGGCGCCTTAAAGTGAAAACCAGGATGCAGCATAGTCACGTCCCTGACACGGTCGGCCATCCGCCCGGCTCTGCATGATGTGCTGCGTGTGTGCGCGCGCCTGTTGAATGCCGTGGAACGTTCACAGAAGGAACGCCGCTCCCCCTGCCGTTTCGTCGTAGACGTAACGCGTTACCGTTAGATTTCCACCGATCCTGAATGGAACGGTGCCGTTTCTTCGTTCCTCAAAAAAGGAACTACTGCGACACCTCGGTGATACGATCACAGCTCATACGAATTTCGGGGTGATAAGAATTTTTCTTTCGTCCCGGCCAAGGCTCATTCAACTGCAATGTAATGGAGAACGGTTGTTACGAACCGATTTTCACCAAGCCACGTTTGATACGAACTAACGCTACCGCCCTAGTACGAAGAGTGCTGTCCGCTCGGTCGCGGAAAACGCGCCAAGCTTATGCGAGCGCGGGAACGCAAGCGCGGGCATGCGCGCCGCACCACCAAATCGTCAGAATCGCGGTGTCAACATGCGTGATTGTTGAGGACGCACTTGTGCGGGCACACCTGTACCTCTCCCAAAAAAACGTCCCCAACACCTCCGCGATAACAAAATCATAACATAGGACCGTGGTTCTGAAATGTTGAGGCCTTGATCTATCGCGTCAAACCGCTTCTTCCGTTACTTTTGCCGCCGCACTCTGTGTCATGCGGAAAAGCACACAAAAATTTGGAAGGGGCTACTGCTGTCGCGGGTCACAACACACATCTGGCCGCATATTTACGAGTGCTGGTATGATTGCCGACATCTAAAAACTTGACTGACAATCATTCAGAGTTCTTTCCGACATTGCTGCGGTCCTGAAAAAGAGTAAATGAAAATGTACGCCAGCATTCGTTTGTCGCATGCTAATTTTCCATACTTTCTGGTGATACGAATTTCGGGGTGATACGAATATTTTTGGGGGTGCCCTGAGGTTCGTATCACCGAGGTTTCACTGTATTTCTTGGAACGTCGTTGCTTGGAACGCCGTTCCGTACAACACTGGTTCAAATTCTGTATCTGTAGCCGAGGCTGCAGGATATTAGAAAGTTGCGAGGCTTCGTGTCACAGCAACAAGCTCTGCTAGAGGCAGAGCTAAGAAACGTAGACTCTCTGGATTGTTCTCTATTCTTGCGCTTTAAGGGCACTAGTCTAAATGAAAATTACAGAATTCTATTCAAGAAAGATTGCATTTCACACGTTTTATTTGATTTCGGCTGTGCTATGTAAAATAACTTCCTCTGCTTGGAATTGCAGTGAAAATAACTTTCATGCTTTGCAAACACGCACGTCCTGTATACAGGCGTCACAATACAACATCTAATATCGCAGTAATATTGCGTGGTACAAGCGTGCATAGCCGTCGGGCGTCAGAAGATGTGAATATCATAACGACATTGTGGTTCAAAGCCGTGCACCCATTACAAAAGGCATACACGTTACTGCGCGTATTCCCTTAAGACCACGTAGTGGGTGCATAGCAACTTCGAAAAGATTTCCCGCATTTACCGCGCATAATTGCTCGTGGTTTAAAGCATGCTACGCATTACAGAGTGTGCACTAAGGGATTGAAGTACGGACTAGGGACAGCATATCGCTGTCGCGTTCAACTCTTAAAGGCGAAGCTTAAGGGTCCCCCCAATTTTTTTAGCTAACAGAATCGTATTTTATCTTCGTTCTTCCTGCTACATTGAAGGAGGTCTTTTAGCCATAACTTCATTGTTAGCACAAGTCTTTCTTTGCTGTCCTCCGTTTGCACATGTAGGTTTTCCCCGTCCGTTTAATGCTATAGATCTTTTGTAACTTGCTGCGTAACCAGCACACAGGGAGATACTGCGTAACCAGCAGTATCTCCCTGTGTGATGACGATGACGCTGCCATCACGGCACACCACATGGAATGTACCCACTATGCGTCATAACGATGACGCTGATGACGATGACGATCGCGATGCCCTACAACACATGGCATCGCGATATGGTCTCACATGCATATCGTTTGACCACATGCAACCAACCACCATCACGTCTTTGATGATGTACCTCCGGAGCTTCGCCCACTCATCATCATTCACTCCACGGATATGTTTATCTTTCAGATTGCCACGCGCCTTTCTTATTTTTCACTTTTGCTGTATTCGGTTTTCGCCCACAAAGACTGTCAGCAATGCTCAGCGCAAACCGCGCCTCATTGTTCGAGAAGCTTCGCGATTATTGTAGATCGTTTTGTTAAGATTGCTCGCAAAACGCGAACACTCGAGCTTATTTCAGAGCTTGCGCGACAACCAGGGATAAGGCTGGAATATTCGATGACACACGCATAAATGCCGACGCGCTTGTCAGTTGATCGACGGCCGACGCTCTGTTCACCGCTATCAGTTCCAGTGTGAATTGCAGTAATCTGTCTTTCCATTTATCGGCCACAAGTTCGGCCAAATAAACAGTTTCATCTTGGACATACCGACTGCTGCCTTCGTCAACGTCACGACCACGTGACATCTGGTGGAGGTGCTGCTTCTTTCATGTACCGGACACCCCCGTCAAGCCGTGAACCCAGCCCAAATCGTGACGAAGACACCTACCCCACCACGGACAGTCGAGCCAGCCGCAGACTGAAAGGACACCCCCCGCAGCACGGACTCCTACCAGACAAGCCAGAAGCCACGGCGACGAAGACGACGGGCACGATGATGGCCGCTGTATCCCCTGCAACGATCGTAATTCAGCCACCGAGAGAGCCACCGAATTTTCATGGATCACCAAGTGAGGACCCCGAAACCTGGCTAGAGACGTACGAACGAGTCGTGACCTTCAACAACTGGGACTCCGACGAGAAACTGCACCGCGCCTACTTCTACCTAGAAGACGCCGCGAGAACGTGGCTTGAGAACCGAGAATGCACGTTACAAACCTGGGATCTCTTTCTGACGACGTTCCTAAACACCTTCACCAGCGTGGGCCGCAAGGAACGGGCCGCAGCTATGCTGGAGACCCGTATGCAGCTGCCCAAGGAAAGCAGTGCTATCTACACGGAGGAGATGAATCGCATGTTTCAACACGCTGACCCCAGTATGCTCGAAGAGAAGAAAGCCAGGTTCCTAATGCGGGGTGTGAAACAACTCTTCGCTGGCTTGATAAGAAACCTGCCGAAGACGGTCGCCGAATTCACTTCCGCAGCCTCGACAATTGAGAAGACACTCGAGATGCGAACACGGCAATACAACCGTAGCTTCTCGGCTACAAGCTACGCCAACATCCAATCGCTAGGAACCTCCAATTTGTGTGAGATGATCCGAGCGATCGTGCAAGAGGAGCTACGAAAAATTCTACCTTCAGCGCCGCCTCAGGTGGATTCCATCGCTGACGTCGTACGCCAGGAGATCCAGTGATCACTGGGCGTTCCTCACCCTCCAGAGCCGCAGCTGCATGCCATGAGCTATGGTGCTGCAGCACGCCGTCATGCTCCTCCTCCACGTCCACGCTAAAACGCCGCATCGCCGCAGTACCGTCACCAGACACCATCGCCACCGCCACCGACGCCATACCGCCCACCAACGCTGTACCGCCCACCTGCCGGCCAGCGCAACGCTCCGAGGAAGACCGACGTGTGGCGCGCCCCTGACCACCATCCCCTCTGCCACCACTGCGGCGAGGCCGGCCACACCTACCACCGTTGCCAGTACCGACAGATGGGGCTACTCGGTTTCGCCGTCAACGCGCCTCGTCCACAGTGGGGTGAACGACCACAAGACATTCCCGACTACCTCGCCGGAGCCCCCGACGACCTTCCCGCTCGCCGTCGCCCGGCCGCTGTATGTCACCGCACGGCCGGCAGTACACTGGCTCAAACCGGGGCCGGTCGCCTAGCCCGTATTCCGGGAAACTAAGGGCAGCCACCGATGGAGGTCCGGTTGCTGTACGACGAAATGCCGACGATCCTCCGCGGCCGTCGACAACGACAACGCGACGAAACCTGCAGAACCCGACACGAAGCAGACGGAGCGCCACCGAAGAAACGTCGCGGGCCGATGAAGACGTGAAGTCCCAACATGGAAGCAGCGCAACAAATCAATGCAGCCGTGTTCCGACACCGCGACCAGACCGCAACGCGCGACGACGAAACAGCCACCTCGACGTAATATTCGACGGCCACAACGTCACCGCTCTCGTCGACACTGGAGTGGACTATTCCGTCGACAGTGGGCCTTTCGCGACGATGTTGAAGAAAGTGAAGACTGCTTGGCAAGACCCTGAAATACGGACCACTGGGGGGTCATCTAATAACGCCGGCCGGTGTTTGCATAGCCAGAGTCACCATCAATAACCGGACTTATCCAACTAGCTTTCTAATCCTACAGCACTGCTCCAGGGATTTCATACTGATGGACTTCGTAAGTCAACACGGCGCCGTCATCGACCTAAGGTCTGAATCAATAACACTAACCTCAGAAAAAGCGCTACCTACCCTGACGACACCTGGGAACCATGCACTGAACGTGATAGAAGAGCACGTCACCGTTCCACCTCTCTAGCATCATTATTTCCGTCGGCACCGAAAAACCCGCAGACTTCGAAGGCGTCATCGAGCGCGATCAGCACCTGGTTGTAAACCGTCAGGTTTGCGTCGCGTGAGGCATCACCGAGTTGCGTGATGGCAAAGCAAAGGTACTGCTGACAAACTTCAGCCACGAATATAGGCACCTTAACATTGGTACGATGGTCGCCTACATAGAAAAATTCCTGGACACCAGCGATGCTTTTGCCCTCTCCGATGCTACCGAACCTGCTTCGACCAACCGACATTCCCAAACAGAGTTCGACGTCAACCCGAGCCTCCTGAAGCACAAGCAAGACCAGCTCAAAATTCTGCTCTTGCAATTCAAGGACTGCTTCTCGTCGTCGTCAAGAATTTGACAGCCCCCAGTCACGAAATATCGTATCATAACAGAAGAAAGTGCCCGACCAATCCGTCAGAGCTCGTATCAAGTTTCGACGAGAGAACGCCAAGCCGTAAAGAAACAAGTCCACGAAATGCTACGCGATGACATAATCCAGCCGTCCAACAGTCCCTGGGCGTCTCCCTAGTGTTGGTGAAGCAGAAGGACGGGACGCTACGTTTCTGTTTCGACTATCGTCGCCTCAACAAGATCACGAAGAAAGACGTGTACCCCCTCTCACGGATAGACGACGCCCTGGATCGACTCCACAAGGCGAAATATTTTTCGTCGATGGACCTCAAGACAGGCTACTGGCAAATCGAAGTCGACGAGAGAGACTGAGAAGAGACTGCTTTCATAACTCCACACGGCCTGTTCGAGTTCAAGGTCATGCCTTTTGGTCTTTGCTCGGCCCCCGCGACCTTCCAACGCGTTATGGATACCGTGCTAGCCGGCTTGAAGTCGCAGACTTGTCTTGTGTACTGGGACGACGTCGTTGTGTTTTACTCAAACTTCGACGAACACCTCCGACGCCTTGAAGCTGTACTTCAAGCAATCAAGACCTCCGGAGTCACCCTGAAGCCACAAAAGTGTCGCTTCGCCTACGAGGAACTCTTGTTCTTGGGCCACGTGATAAGCAAGTCCGGAGTACGCCCCAAACCACAGAAGACAGCCGCCATCGCTACATTCCCGCCACCCTCCGACAAGAAGGCCGTGCGTCGATTTCTCAGCCAGTGCGCATATTTCAGGCGGTTCGTCAAAAACTTTGCCCGCATTGCCGAGACACTACTAACCTTTCCAGGACCGACGTCGACTTCAAGTGGGAAGCGACGCAGGAGGAAGCATTTCAAGAAATAAAACGACGTCTGCTTTACTAGCGCATTTCGACGAACACGCCGAAACAGAAGTGCACACCGACGCAAGCAGCGTAGGACTCGGCACCGTCCTTGTGCAGAGGACGGACGGACTGGAAAGGGTTATCAGTTATGCTAACCGGTTTCTATCCAAGGCAGAAGCCTTGGATAGCGACCACAACAGTTTTCCACAACAGAAAAAAGAGTGCCTCGCCAACATCTGGGCTACATCAAAGTTTCGCCCCTACCTCTATGGCAGGCCCTTCAAAGTTGTGAGCGACCACCACCCTTGTGTTGACTAGCTAACTTGAAGGACCCTTCATTTCCTTCAAGAATTCGACATCACCGTCGTTTACAAGTCCGGACGAAAACACTCTGACGCCGACTGCTTGTCTCGCGCCCCCGTCGACCCGCTGCCTCAGGACGACCTGGAGATGACTTCTTGGGAACCAGTTAGTGCCGACGACTTGGCCGAACGACAGCGAGCCGACCCGGAACTCAATGGACTTGTGGAGTACCTCGAAGGCAAGGCCGTCATTGTTCCGAAGTCATTCAAGCGAGGACTCGCGTCGTTTTTCTTGCAAAACGGCATTCTCATGAAGAAGAATTTCTCGCCACTTGGAGCCAAATACCTTCTCGTAGTGCCTTCAGCACTGCGACCAGAATTCGTCCAGGCACTACACGATGACCCGATGGTTGGACACCTCGGACTCTCCCGCACGCTCGCAAGAGTACAGGAAAACTACTACTGGCCGTGCCTTGCCGCCGACATCGCTCACTACGTAAGGACGTGCCGAGAACGTCAGCGACGGAAGACGCCACCCACAAGACCAGCAGGCTTCCTTCAGCCGATCGAGCCTCCTCGGCGACTGTTCCAGCAGATCGGGATGGACCTCCTGGTGCCGTTGTCAACGTCGACATGTGGAAATAAATGGATCGTCGTAGCTACCGACTACCTCACCCGCTACGCCGAAACAAAAGCCCTGCCCAAAGGCACTGCCGCCGAGGTAGCCAAGTTCTCCGTTGAGAACATCGTCCTTCGACACACCGCCCCAGAGCTTCTCATCACCGACAGAGGTACAGGCGTTTACGGACTGACCTTACTCAGGCGATCATGGGATACAGCCACACAAGCCACCACCGGAGCACCGCGTACTACCCACAGACCGATGGCCTGACCGAGCGTTTAAATAAGACCGTCGCCGACATGCTGGCCGTGTACGTCGACGTCGAACACAAGACGTGGGACGTCATCCTGCCGTACGTGACCTTCGCATACAACACGGCCATGCAGGAGACGACGCACATGACGCCATACAAGTTGGTCTGCGGAAGGAACCCAGCAACGACGCTCGACGCCTTGCTGTCCAACGTCGCTGACGAAGAAAACCTTGACGTCAGCGTCTACCTACAGGGCGCCAAAGAAGCCCAACAACTCGCCCGCCTACGTACTAAGAATCAGCAGACGACTGACAGCCACCGCTACAATTTTCGACGACGCTTCGAGGAATACCGGCCCGGCGACCGCGTTTGCGTCTGGACGCCGACGTTGACTCTGTGAAAAACATCTTCGGCGATACTTCGGGCCACACAAAGTGCGTCGACGTCTAGGCGTTCTGGACTACGAGGTTGTCCCGGACGGCATTACGAACTCTCAACGGCGCCGTGCACGACCTAAAGTCGTCTATGTCGTGCGCCTCAAGCCGTATTACGCGCGTTAGCGAACCTGAGTACTGGCTGTATTGGTTTACTATTTTACTTTAGTGGGCGTGGCAGTATCGCGATACAAGAGTATCGCAATAGTATCTCAAAGATACTTTTGAGTATCTCTACTTCCTGTTTCGAGATACGTTTGAAAAATGTAGTTGTATGTAGGTAGTGAAATACTTTTACGATGTATCGATTGTATCGCGAAACTGTGCAGGGCACGGGTATCTCGTTACATTTTTATTTTGTGAGAAAGGAGTCTAGGCGCGTTTTCAGTGCTTCCAAGGGGAGAATGAAGTTTTTTTTTTTCCAAAACAACTAAAGGCTAGTCGGCGACATAGGAAGGGCCGCGATGGTTTCTCCTCAAGCGAATATTCGAAGGCTCGAATATTCGATGACACACGTATAAATGCCGACGCGCTTGACTGCTTGGCAGTTCATCGGTGGCCGACGCTCTGTTCGCCGCTATCAGTGCCAATGTGTATTGCTGCAATCTGACTTTCCGTTTACCGGCCACAAGTTCGGCCAATCTTGGACATACCGACTGCTGCCTTCGTCAACGTCACGACCACGTGACAATAATAATATTAAGAAGAAGAATAAGGATAAGGAAAAAGTTTTGATCTTGGCAGGGCGCAGGTCACAGCCCAGTTGTAAAGGGACACTATTTCATACATCCATCCACCGTCATCGAAAAAACTCGCGTAGTCCTCTATGCATTCACTTAAGATGGCTGGAAGTGATTTCCTTTTTCTTCTTCTCAGTGTATTGTATTGACCGATTCCAAAGATTTCTGAACCTTTCGTGGTTTTGCATTGCCTCCGTGATCGGAGACATTGCAAACTTTGAACACCTCCCGTGCCTCCGGGATCGGTCCACCTATGACCACGCAACTATATCTGATGACGTCATCAATTGACGTCACATTGTGATGTTACAATGAAGTCACAATGTCTTCATGATGAAATCCAAAAATCTGGCGGTATGTGACGACATGATGACGTCATGAGGCGTCGCCGCTATACAATGATGCAACACTTGCGTTGACGCCGACAATCACATTTCATGTTTTACGAGGCATCTAAGGCTTTCGCCCCTTCCCCTTTATGCCGGATCGTCAATAAAGTTGTTTCACTCACTCACTCGCCTTAATAACAGAGGCCGACCACCGTCGCAAAATTTACAAGCCCCTTCACGCAACGAACAAATGGGAGATGACAGAGAGGGGAAAAAAAAAGATTCAGGGGAAAAAAACACCAATGCACAGGGATGTGTGACGATTATCATTCGTCTTTGCCCTGTGCTGGCGACATGTGAATTAAGGCCATTCCAATTTTATTGAAAGAAAGATTTTTTTTTCGGATCTCTTCAGGAATGCAAGCATTGGTTACGTCGCGCGGATCCTATTCATTTTTCACTGATCAGTGACGAGCAAAATCTTGAAATTACCTTACGTCTTACAAGAAAATCGTATTACCGCCCTATTACACCAAGCTTACCGAGAAATTTCGAAAATACCCTACATGTAGGGTAATTACCCTACGGTTGGCAACCCTGCTGCACATGGCAAGGAAACGCCATTGTCCCTGAGAAGCGGCAGGCTGATTGTCCGCGCTCCGTTCGATTCGCCCGAATCACGTTTGAGAGCGCTGGAGTACGGTAGCGCATCATCGCAGTCACTTGGCTTTATTTCATATTTGGCGGGTTTTTTTTTAAAAAGCCGGAAAAAATCACCCTGCAGCATTACGAAGCCATGAAAACGTGGATCGGTTGTTTTAGGAACGCCATCTACGACGTGACCAGAAGTGAATATTAAAATGTTTGCATAATTCACATTAGTTAATCAACCAATTCCGCGTAAAGTAATAAAAATATACCTTAACGAGTACCACTTGACGGTAAACCAATGTCGTTTGTTTTATTCAGTGAAAGTTAATCACATTTTTTTTAATATTTGGTTCTAGTTACGTGAAACACATATCTACTGTGATTGTTTGCTACGGAACCGCCTTGCTATTTCACTGAGATATATTCGTTTTCCTTTTTTGTAAGTCGCTGTAAAGTTTTGTGTTACTGTTGCAAATCACCAGGTAATCAAAGCCATAAGTGCGCAATAGTGATAATCGCAGTGGTATCCTACGGCGCTTTGTGTAGCAACAATACGACTGCGACGACTCTGGACGGCACAAGTTCTCCTGAGAAGAAATGTTAAAAGATTGCACTTCAAGGAACATGTTGCCAACTAGCGCTTTACGCCAGCAGATAATAAAAATGTGAAAAGTCATTGCAGTTTGATTTAATGGATACGCACACGATGCGTCAAAAAAGCATAGAATATCACTACCAACGTTCTTGCTACTGTACAGCTGTGATCCGGTATTGCTAAAGCGGTAATGCGTTTACGGACAAGGTATGGACTGCACAGCGGTATTTGCATCATCGTGCGAAGGCTCCTTAAGGACGTTCTTGTAAACAGTTGGCCACTCGTTAGCTGGTTAGCAAGTAGAGGAGCGGCACCCACCAATTACCAAAGTGATATGCGAAAACCACTGAAGGCACAGCTTAATAGATCTGTCATGTTAAGCAGGCAAAGAAATCCTTACAAGTTGTTGCGCAATAGGACTAATATACTTTCAGTAATAAATAAACGACTTATGGGATACTTACAGATATTGCATTAAAATTAAACAAAGTTGCTTGCAGTTAAGAAATTCTCAAGCAAACATTTTAGCACATGGGCGTTGGCTGCTTCGTTATATAGATCTAAACTAACGAATTTGCAAAGGTGTCGAAGTATCTTAAGATACAATTGGGAAGTATCGTATCGGATACAATTATTCTGGTAGCATCTTGTATCAGTATCTCAAATACTCTATGTCCAAGTATCTTATAACGTTTCGCGATAAAATTTCAAAGTGTCTTTGCCAAGTCCTGGCAATAGTGAGAATTGAGAATTGGGTAGTGGCGTGCTGTCGAGATGAAACATTCTGTGTATGATTGCAACTTATCCTGCTGGCGTTCGTCCCGTGTGATTGCCAAAGTGCGGAATGCTGTCTCCGACAGAGGACAACAGGCTAAACTGTTGCTTCGAGTACGCTTATTTGAGGGCGTTTTTTTTTTCTATTGCAGGTGGCATCGTAGTTAAGTGGTATTCTCGCTATCTGTGGGTTTTCCTCATCGGCAAAAAAAAGAAAAAAAAAGCGCGCAATCGCTGCGTTGCTGAAAAACCGCAGTTAGATGCCCTTTAAACGTGCCTACATATGACTTAATGGTAACGCAGCGCAAAACGACGAAGACACCAGATGAAGGACCACACAGGACAAGCGCTGACATCCGCGCCTGTCCTGTGTAGCCCTTCACCTTGTGTCTTAGTCTTTTTGCGCTGCCTTACCATGAAGTTAAACCAACTAGCCCATGTTTGCACGCTACTACATATGACTCTCTGACATTTCGATAATTAGGTGAGTACTTGTAGAGTTACAACATTATTTTTGTCTAATTAATTAAACTTTATTAACGAAAAAGCTGCAGTGACTAAATCAGTGTACAGGTAACAATAAGAATTACATTTGCTTTGCGAACGAAAAAAGTTGTAGTGGCTACTTCAGTGTACTGGGAACAATAAGAATTAGATTTGCTTTGCGTAACGCCGTTCCTCTTATTTTTATGGGCGAAGCACCTTAGGGTCGCACAATGTCCATCTATTCACCAGCGTGCTCACTAGGAGCGCAGGTGTGACCGACTTTATGTGTACGTCAATCAAGTATACGACAGCAAAATAAAAGGCTGTGAAGCAGAACAAAATAAAAGGCCACAACGCTGTACAAGCCCCAACATTTAAGCACCCATCAATCAAAGCATATAACTGAACGAAAGGTTGACGAGAACAAAATAAAACGCTGTTAGCCAGAACAAAATAAAAGGTCACAATACCATAAAAAAACCGACATTTAAGCACCCATCAGTCAAAACATATAACAAAAAAAGGTTTAACAATAGACTAATATCAATCATAATTGTAACAGAACAATATAAAAGACCTAGAAGCACATACACTTCATACTAGTCGGCCATTACAACGTAGAGATTATGGACCTTAGGACCTAGCTTTGTCGTCGACGCTCACTCTCCGTTGTCATGGCGGTTAGAAAACCGTTGCTATAGTCGAAACATGTGTGTGTGTATGTGAATATAATCACGGTTACCGAACAATCCCCGTGCTTCGCCCACTCATCATCATTCACTTCGTGGATATGCGTGGATTTTTTCAAAATGTGGGGCTTCACAGTTGAGACGACCTCTATAATGAAAGGTAAAACAGCGCTTAAAAAACGGGAACAAGAAGGGATGACACACGATGCGCTACTAACAACAAGTTTTATTGCAGCAAGGCAATAAGTAGAAAAACCAAGCCTCCAGCGCATGCGCAGTCCACATCATCATAAAAAAAAGATGAAAAATGAAAAGAGTTCACCTTTGTTGGCAGCATCACTAATTTTCACCTTTTTTTATGATGATGTAGACTGCGCATGCGCTGGAGGCTTGGCTTTTCTACTTATTGCCTTCCTGCAATAAAACTTGTTGTTAGTAGCGCATCGTGTGTCATCTCTTCATGTCCCCGTCTTTTTAAGCGCTGTTTTACCTTTCGTTATGCTTCACCAACAGGCCCAACGTCGATCACTTAGCCTCTATAAATCCTAGGTATATAAACGTACCACAGTAACATTGCCCTATCGTCTTCACACTCTCTGTGAGAGCGCCCAATATTCGTTCCAGTCTCTCCGCGCACTAGTTGCTTGCATAACGAGTTAGAGAAAAGCACACCTAAAAGAGTGGACACTTACTTGCAAAGGCCGAGCCGCTATGCGACTGCACCGGATGCCTACTTGATGTTCTGGCATCCGTAACAAGGCACATCATATGGCTTGATTCGTTTGCTGAGAAGGGGGGAGCGGTCACCGAGAACAATTCCAGGTACTCCTAACCACAATGTGGCATCGCAACTTCACAACGAGATCTACCTTGTTGTGTTTCTCCGTGTATGA
>JALIZH010029514.1:0-31979 GCA_030522465.1 Rhipicephalus appendiculatus | reverse complement strand
GCTGAAGGTCAAAATGGCTTAAAATAAATCCCATTTATGGACAGTCATTGCTTTCTAGAGTAAATATTTTCACCGCAAATTAGCACTGGAAATCGGTGCTGGAAAAAACAGGCAGCACTCTCATTCGATAGCTCCGTACAAAATGGACGCTGGATCTTTTTGACGGGAACCATCTTGAAGTTTAAGAAATGCTGAAGAGTAAAATCGTCAAACTCTCATGGAAGAACGGAGGCGCTCTTCCGTGCTTTGTCACAAGAAACACACTAGGAAATAAACGTGTTTGCGCTGAACGCAATTCCATGACAGTGTGGGATGTCTGTGTACTTGGATTTATGTAAGAAAATTGTGAAGCATAAAATCTCAATACAAAAATGACGCTTACTGAATACATAAATGACGCCTATTTTTACGGCAAAAGGCAAAAAGTTTTCATGGCCATTTCATAAGAGGTGACCATGAAAACGCTGTATGTGCTAAGGAGTATGCAGCTGTGCTCTAGATCGTGGGCCTTAATTGATTGTGGGAAGTCATTTAGTGGGGTCACCATGGTGTGAGAGGTCACCGAAATTTCTGACGATATCAAGAAATATGGTAACGTCATCACATGACGATAGGGGCTTAGATGTTTCCTTGGGGGCAAATAATCGACAATAAAAATACAAATTTAAGAGGAAGAAGCAAAACAAAAAAGAAAAAAGGCGATTGCCGCAAAGGTTCGTTGAAGAGCAGGTGAATTGTTCAAGGAATAGTTGAATGAGGAGCAAGGAATGATAACAGGCGTAAGCCTTACGAATGACCAGAGGTGCGCGGCAATTTTTTCAGCTTAATTTTCTTGCTTTAGCGAGAACGAATACGCATACGCTCCTACTCAATTCCTCGCCTATTTCCTTCATTTGAAATCTGGTGTCAGCGTTAACATCAATTGTTTCCCAAAAATACCCTTAAACGGAAGTACATGCTCCCTTTTAAGCAGCAGATGGTTTTGCAATCAAGGCGCTGAGATTGTAGGATGGTCTACGTGTCAATTGAGTCATTTTTTCCCTGTATATTCTGTTCTTTTTCAAGTCTCTCCTAACCCATATGTGCGCTGAGGAGGACTTGCGACCTTACACGTTGCCACTTTATTGGAGCGCTTCGCTGTTTTCAAATCTTTTTTAGGCAGCGTCTATTTGAATTCGAGGCTTGACATTTGTCCGTTATGCTATTAGCGTTGACCTCTACGTCTGAGTAAATACATCATTGTAGTACTGACGCGTCACATGGAATAGCTGGCAGCCATTTCTGAACAGTGTTGCCACATCTATAATTGAATATTTATAGGTAGGAAGGTCGAAATTAGAGCAGTTAATAAAGGATGAGTCCGCACTAACGCGTTGCTCAAGACAAATTTACAAGCAGCCACTTCAAGTGGAGCACTAAAGGATTCAGGCAATTATTTATTTGTTTGCAACAATGGGAAATAGTTTAACAACCGCCGTTCTTGACTAATGCAGTATCCTCTCTTTTACCATGATCATTTTTTTATGTTTGAAAATCTTAGCACAGATTGATACCTTCAAAGGTATGCGGCCTTCGTGAGGAGGCTGATGCTGTCTATAATTTGTGCTGTTAATAATCCTAAAATACTCATATGGGGTCCGGTTGTCAACTCTTGCTACTTTGCTCCAATTCCGGTAATTTTTTATGCTGGGGGGCGGCAGAAAAAACGTCCGGGCTACTAGGCTACTTCGTGGCTACTTGTTATTTCCTTGACTGGAACCAAATTATTAATATCTCGTAACGCCGCAGCCATTGGTATTCGAGTATACGGGGCCAAAATATGGTGGTGGCCCGAAATTGATTTCATCGCTGGCAGTCCGCAAAAGCAAAGGCTTTCGGATGCGTGCGTGGACTTCAGATAAAGTAGTTGCTTTGCTGAACGCTAAATTTAACCGAAGTTGTAAACGAACAGGACAGTCGAAAGTAACTGCTTGGATTACGCCTTCACGCAAGACATGATAGTCAGAGTTTATTGGGGGAACCACCCGACGGTTATCTAAAGATGTCACCGCGTGCTGCACTGTGGTGGTGCGCGTTGCCCACTTGCGCGATATAAAAGGGTCGGCCCACACGCTTTACAGGGCGCTGGCTGACCTGAAGAATGGACACGAGCCAGGCCACAAAATCTAGGAGACGGGCCAGCAGCTGTTGGTCAACGCGAGTGGCAGTTTCCATTCAGACAACCGGTGTCCATGGTTAACGCAAAATCAATATTACGACTTATGATTCAAGCATAGTAAAGGCGATCATTTTAGCACACTCATGCGGTATCCATTTTCATGGTCACCTAGAGTCTATTATTTCCTGTACTTTTCAGGGTACTGGTGCAAAACACGTCAAGAGAACGCTGCTCTTGAAGGAACGGGAAACGCTTGACCATGCTGAACGAAATTATGCGTAAAGCAAATATTTATTAGACCTGTCTACCGCTCACATTTTTTTTATTGTGGTGAAAATCAGAAGACTGTCACATCGGCTGCAGCGAGCATGCTTTTGTCCAATATAAAGAAAATGTGTTTTTAATATGGCTCTGAAATGTATGGCCGTTTACGCCACCCAACAACCATGTGGTTAAACCAAGAGTATTGGTAGATGCTGAACACTCGCGCTGCTGCAGCTGTTTTGCCTGAAAACAAAAATGTATAGCCCAAAATGCTATTTTATGGAGTTTTCGCAGCTTTTCTTTGCGTCATAAAATAAGTTTTGCTTTTTCTCACGCGTTCATAGAAGCGTCCGGTGGCGGTGCCTGCGACATGTTTGCCTGCCTTCCACTTCATAGCATACCAGACCGGTGCTGACGAGATTCCTGCCGGCCTACGGCGCAGCATCAAGAGCCATTCGAGCGCCGCGTCCGGCGCCACTCGTGAACAAAAACCCGTGTTGGACGAACAGCAGCTCGACTCACTTCACGGAATTTTCGAACGATGCCCATGAGTTGTTTTGCACAAAATTGCATACTAGTATCCTCCAACGCTGTGGCCACTTCGCGATGCGGTCATCCCGATCAGTTCTATATTTAAGGAGATTTCGGCTTCAGTGCAGGTGGCAACACCGTGTACACAACGTCAATAAAGATTTACACAAGTTCTGCGCAACGTATATTAGGAAATTAACAAGCAATGCTAACACGTGCATATGACAAGTAAGTCGGCAAATGTCAGTCGTGGTCATTTTCAGCCAGATTTGTTTTGCTAGTGTGATCCGCGATTAAAGTAAATGATCTTGGATGCTATGGTTTTGACTTCTATTGTACCCCACGAAAGTGGACACGAACGTATCACCATTTGCGATATATACAAGAGGAACACAATCGTGAATAGATAATTCGAAAATGCGTAATAAAACTGTCCAATACACTGGAAACAAAAGCAAAAGAGAGAATACAACTGAAAAAGGCGAAACTCTCCGGGGCTATTCATTCCTGATAAAAAGCGAATTTTGTACCTCTGATCGTAAGGTATACAGATATACAGAATGAATTAACAGTGTATGCACTTCATCGCTTTGACATTACGCAGATACCAAAATGTATGCATTTAGGAGCTGAAAAACGGGCGGCCTCTAACTCGATGCCGTGTGGTGCTCACGGCTACTTGCGAATTTCAGCGCGCAGAATTAAGGGAGACTTTTTTTTAGGTGCGAAGCTGCTTAGGCCCGCAACCCGCCGTCGCCGTTGAAGCTCCCTGCAAAATAGATGCGGCGCAGAAATTCGAGGTTAAAATACAAGAAACAAGCTCTGTGCACAACTGGTTATAATGGTCGTCTTCACTTTCACCGCCTTTATTGTGGATTGTGAAATGACAACCATAATCTTAGCGCAATACGGGCGCTTTTTCGAAGGTAGTTGCAGTCGCTCTCCCCAACCGGCGCCGGCGCTCGAAAAAGAAAAGGAAAAAAAACTGTAAAATTCATTAAAAACCATGTTTTTACATATATAAGAAACGTACATAGTCGTTCGCGTCCCATTTCTAAGGAGCTTCGCTCATCGGTTGTATTCGTACATGGAACAACTGCAAGTTTTTTTTTTTCATTGTACCAAAAGTTCACTTTGAAGAGCTTCCCTGCTTTTCTGAAGCACTGATGAGTAGAAAGAAGCTTTTGGGTTTTTTTTTATTTCCGGAAAACCGTGCACCGACTCAAACGAATGAGGGCGTTCTGATGTGGCCAATGCCCATTCTTTTGCGGAGGGCACTCTTTGCACTACACAGTACAACGCCACCACCAGCGCTCCTACCGCCAGAGCTGCGGTGAGAGCGCTGCTGGCGGCGTTTTTCGCAGAAACACCTTGGGCGTAGTCCGACGTCTATGAATGTGTATCGATGTAACGGACCTTTGTTCATTATTTTTTTGATAATTATGATAATTCGGCTACGATCAATTTGGACTGTTTTTCTTGTCCTGTGAAATCCAAATAAAAAGCTGTTACTTCATGTCACGGTTTAAGTGCTTCATGCTAAAACAAGCGCGAATAGACGACGACACAAGAAGAACGACACAGGACTAGCACTGAACTAAAAACTGTCGGGTTTATTAAAAAATAAGAAAATAAATACAAGTAGTCGGACTGCGCGTACACCTTGCCATTACAGATATTTGTCAGATGTTTTGAGCAGGCTGAACTCGCTATCACGCCGAGAGATAGATGGGGTGAAAATCCATAGATCATGGTTATTTTTAATCTGAAACGCTTCGATGATTTCACATCTTCGATCAACCTGCCTAAAAATGACATGCGTGCTACGACACAATCGTTTACAGTCACAAGAGCGGCATTCAGATGACAAATGCGAAGTAGATGTGCCCTTTAATTTATTGCTGAGCGGGCGTAGTCTCTCTTGAAGGCAGTATGTTCCAACATGTCCAATATATTGGATGTATTAGAACAGTATGTCTCATATATTGTTTGCCAAATGTTAGCATAGCAGGATGTTAAAGGGCCACTTAAGATCAAACCGATTTTTCTCGTACTAGTTGTAGCGTACGTGGCTGTTGTTACAGCAAACGCGCTGACCGCAAGCTGCGTTCCACGTTCCCCTGAACGCGGCCACCCACGTGGCACCCTCTCGCCCGGGAGCTCCATAAGACAGTCAAATAAAGATATCAGCGTTGTTCGTTGCCTAACCACCCGATGTGTCGTTTCATACAGACGCCCACGTAGACGCCTATGTTACATGGTGTCAGAAGTGGTCCCGGCAGCCAGACATGGATGGTTTAAAGCTACGTTCCCCGCCGCTACAGTTGACTGGCAACGTCAGAAAGAACTGGGAGCTCTTCAAGCAACGCTTGAACCTTTTCCTGACGGCTAGCTCGACAGACCCTCCCAGAACAGAAGCGGTAAAGGCGGCCATACTCCTAAGCGCGGCGGGGGACGAAGCACTTGAGGTCTACAATAACTTCACGTTCGCCGAAGGTGAGCTCAAGGATGATCATCAGACACTGGTGAAGAAGTTTGACGAATACTGCATTGAGCAAGGCAACGAGGTCTATGAACGCCATGTGTTCCGTATGCGGGTCCAAGATGAAGGGGAACCATTCGAGCGTTTTGCGCGTGATCTGAGGACGCAAGCCAAACTTTGCAATTTCGGGACCCTTGAAGAATCTCTGATCAGGGACCAGATCGTCTTCGGGACTAATAACAAGTCTATCAGAGAAAAGATGCTCCAGGACAAAACCCTGACCCTTCTAAAGGCCGAAAACATGTGCAAAGCAGCTGAAGTAGCGGCACAGCAAAATGCCGCCTGGGCCAACGAGTGCATGCAAGTTGATGTGTCGTACCGGAGTGAACGCGACAAAGTGAACAAAGGCAAATGCAAGTACTATGGCCGCGTGCATGCACCGCGCCAATGCCCAGCCTACGGAAAAACGTGCTATGCTTGTAACAAGAAGAATCACTTTTCATCGTGCTGCAAAAGCTCGCAAGTCCATGACATTCAAGAAAATCGTGAAGAAAGCTTCGATGTCCTTCACGTCAGCATCTGTGGAGTAACCACAAACCCTGGGAAAGACTGGAAAGTGCGTGGCATCATCTCGGGTTGTCAGATCGATTTCAAGGTTGATACAGGTTCACAAGCCAACTTGATCCCTCTCAGCATTTTTCGACGCGTCTCGAACGCGGCCGCGTTACGCAAGAGCACAGCAGTACTGACTGCCTACAACGGGTCCGAGATGAAGCACCTCGGTGTCCCCACGAAAACGCTGCAGATCAACGGCACCACGAGAGACACTTCTTTCTTTGTCGTCAAGAAGCGACGCCAAGCACTCATTGTCTTGAGTGCATGCATCGACTTCGGCATCGTCCCTGCAAACATCGACTCAGTCAGACGAAGTGGAAACGTGGTTCCCGAAGAGAGATTTGCACATCTGTTTCGTGGAACGGGCTGCGTACAGAGAAAGTATAAGATGGTTCTCCGGCCAGATGCTATTCCAGTTGTACAACCTGCTCGCAGGGTACCTGTGGCACTGAACAAACCACTGCGCGACGAGCTGGCACGCATGGAGAAGGCGTCCATCATCGCCAAAGTAGAAGAACCCACCGAATGGGTAAGTCCCTTGGTACTGGTACGAAAAAAGAATGGTGCTCTACGGGTGTGCATGGACCCCAGAGAAGTAAACAAAAATATATTGCGTGAGCACTACCCGATGCCTACCCGCGAAGAAATAGAGAGTGAGTTGTCAGGTGCTCGATTTTTTTCACGGCTTGATGCCAACTCTGGTTTTCACCAGATACCCCTTGATGAAGCTACCTCACGGATTTGCACGTTCGCCACCCCTTTTGGACGCTATCGATTCTTAAGACTACCGTTTGGTATATCTTCTGCCAGTGAGGTCTTTCAAAAGACATTGACGGCGATCTTTGAAGGCATCCCAGGTGTACGCGTTTACGTCGACGACGTCCTTGTTTGGGGCGCTGACAAAGCACAGCATGACGAACGTTTGCGTACCGTGCTTAAAAAAGCAGAAGAGGCAGGACTCACAGTTAATCCTGACAAATGCGTGTTCGGTCAAAACGAGATAACATATCTAGGTGACACAATCGGTGACGATGGCGTGAGGCCAAGCCCCGAATTGGTTGAAAGTGTCCGAGCCATGCCCGCACCGAAAGCCAAAAATTCAGTGAGAAGAATGCTGGGTGTCGTTAACTAATTTCGAAAGTATATACCGAGACTCAGTGATAAAACGGCGTTGCTGCGAAGCCTCGTTAAGGAAGACACTGTTTTTGAGTGGACTGGAGCGCATGAGCGCGAGTGGCAAGGCGTCTGCGAGGCTTTGTCATCTCCGCCGCTCCTGGCGTCCTTTGACAAAAAGAGAAATAAAAAGATATCGGCAGACGCGTCGGCGACCGGCATAGGCGTATCATTACTGCAAGAACACCAGAATGAATGGCGCCCGGTCATGTACGCATCGCGAACGCTAATTGACAGCGAAACGCGCTACTCGCAAATCGAGAAAGAGACTCTTGGCATAGTGTTTGCGTGCGAAAAAATTCCACCAGTTTACTTGTGGCCGCAAGATATTGATAGAGACGGACCACCGACCTTTGTTGGCCATTGCAAAAAAATACACATCGGAGAAATGCCATCCAGACTACAGCGTTTCTTTGTGCGTCTACTGAGGTACGATTATGATTTGCAGTTCGTTCCGGGCAAAGATCCTCACCTAGCTGACATGCTTTCCCGTGCGCCCGCACAATCCCATAACTCGGAAACTGAGGACGAAATCGAGGTTCACGCAGTGTCTATCGTTTCATGCATGATAACCCCATCGACAAAACGTCGTCTTCAGGACGAGATATCATCGGATCCCTATCTAAGCAGGGTTATGCACCAACTGTCACGTGGAGCAACCGTGGAAGGGGAATTACGCCCGTTTGCGTCTGAGCTATCAATCATTGACGGAGTATTGCTTAAAGGATGTAAAATAGTCATACCTAAGTCGATGCGGGCTGAAATGCTTACGAAAGTACACGCTGGTCATTTGGGAATAAATAAGTGCAAAGCAAGGGCGCGCGCACTCATATTTTGGCCCGGACTGGACAGCAACATTGAATCAATGATTCGTTCTTGTAGCACATGCCAAAAGTATGCGTACAAACAACAGTCTGAGCCCCTGATTATGCGTCCGACACCCAGTATGCCGTGGCACAGAGTAGGCATCGACATATTCCATTTTGCTGGTGACGCGCACCTAGTTGTGTTTGACGCACATTCCAATTTTCCTGAAGTGGAAAAATTAGCCACAATGACAGCCCAGGAAGTTGTACAAAAAACGTCCTCAATATTCGCGTGCTATGGGATCCCCATAGCAGTTTGCACTGATAATGGACCACAGTTCGTATCCAAAGAGTTTGCCGATTTCGCCAAACGATATGGCTTTGAGCACATTACATCAAGCCCGCGGTTTCCGAGATCAAATGGCCTGGCCGAAAAGGGAGTGCAAATAGTGAAGCGGATCATGAAAAAGACAACGGAATCTCATGAGGATTTTTGGCTAGGACTTCTATCGTATCGTGTGTCTGCACTAAAGGATGGCCATTCACCGGCCCAATTGTTACAGGGCCGCCGCTTGCGTACCAACGCTCCAGCATACAACACAGAGCTTGGATGCCCAGTAGTCAAGCATCAACAGCAGACAAAAGGCAAGCCCCCTACACCCTCTACAACAAGGAGACACTGTGCGTGAACTGGACGACAGCTGGTCACGCAAGGCCAGAGTGCTTCAGCAAGTGGCTCCCCGGTCCCATATCGTAGAGACAGAGGATGGAAGGTTTCTAAGGCGGAATAGGCAACACCTGCTTCGAACACATGAAAGGTACCACAGGATAGAGGACGGTGTCAACAGCCCCACTGAAAATAGCCTCAAAAATGAGAGGCAAGAGCCTGAGCTTCTGCAACTTGACCCAAGCGCACCAAGCTTCAGTGGTCATCCGCAAGCCCGCGCACATGACTTCACCCAAGGTGGGGCTTCGCAAGCAGAGCACCGCAGGTCGAACCGTCAACGCAAGGAGCCCCAACGTCTGCAATACGATGCGAACTTTCGTCAAGTGACCTAACTTCTCTTCCTGACTCTCTGTGGTGAAGTGCTGTGTTTTGTTTTGTACATTTAAGGGAGAGAAGATGTAGCGTACGTGGCTGTTGTTACAGCAAACGCGCTGACCGCAAGCTGCGTTCCACGTTCCCCTGAACGCGGCTACGCACGTGGCACCCTCTCGCCCGGGAGCTACATAAGTAAGTCAAATAAAGAGATCAGCGTTGTTCGTTGCCTAACCACCCGATGTGTCGTTTCATTCAGACGCCCGCGTAGACGCCTATGTTACACTAGTAAATTGCTCTTTAACGCTA
The DNA here is from genome assembly GCA_030522465.1 of Rhipicephalus appendiculatus. NCBI lineage: Eukaryota > Metazoa > Arthropoda > Arachnida > Ixodida > Ixodidae > Rhipicephalus > Rhipicephalus appendiculatus. The sequence goes on along the minus strand of JALIZH010029514.1, from coordinate 22,602 downwards.
CCAAATACACCACGCTTGCGGCGAGAAGACGCTTTGTCAGTGAAAAAACGCGCAAAAAGAAAGTGCAGGTGGCGACGCCACCTTGAAGTTTCCGCACCATTCGCTTGACGTCACATATTTTGACGGTGCCTAGAAGGCGGCGCCTACGTAGTTCCTAATCAGTGAAAATGAAGTGAAGCGTCCTCTGAGGGGCCCATATATTTTACATACCAAGATTGAAGAAAATTTGTTAGGCCGATGGCTCCAAAATACGCTAAATACATTTAGTAATCCGCGACGTCCCACGCGGAGATTTCGGCGCGAAATTTAAAAATAAAACCTTGAACTTAACTTTCTCCTCTATTTATAAACCCATGATGGTGAAATTAACGATACTAAAGTTCTCAGAGTACATCTTATCAATGGAAATCAATTCGTTGTTTACACGTTCGTGTCCCTTTGAACACTATACACTATGTTACAAAACACTATGTTACGAAACACTATGTTACGAAACGGGTGCTATGAGTAAAGGAGCACACATTCTTTTCTGACAGGCCATTCTTCTTCCTACCTATCGCGGCACACGCTCTTACAACTTTGCCGCGGGCACAAAAAAACTACGTTTACGCCATAACCTTTTCCAATCTTCTTGAAACTATGTGAAAGCCCATGAACAAATTGCATAACGTCAACATTCTTATGTTTGATGGTGGCGTTGGTGCACTGCCTTAGCCGTGAAGCAGACAGTTTTATTCATTTGAGGAACCTGAGCGAGATGGACGATAAAGTTGAAACAGCAATACCAGCATTCTTTAGACGACCTAATTGTTCCAGAAGGCTGACCTCGGTGTTAAGCTGGCAAGACTTATTCAGTAGCGAATTCAGAGAATTGTGGGCAATGCCGTTTTAGGGGCGAAGCTGCTTAGGGTGTGGGTGTGTCCCTCCTCTGTAGTCGTAGTAATAGTAGGTAGGTAGGTAGGTAGCCACGTATAGTGGAATGTACCCACTCCACGTGATAAAGATGACGATGACGCAGTATAGTGGAATGTACCCACTACACGTGATAACGATGAAGTATAAGCGCGTTGCAGTATAGTGGAATGTACCCACTACACGTAATAAAGATGGCGATGACGCCTGATCACCATGAAGAATAAGCGCGTTCCAGTATAGTGTAATGTACCCACTACACGTGATAACGATGACGATGACGGTGATCACCATGAAGTATAAGCGCGTTCCAGACCACACATTCTCTTTCTGCCATGAATGAAAACGATCGAGCTTCACCCACTCATCATCATTCACTTCGTGGATAGGGCGTGTTTTTTTTAACTATCTTGGTCTGGGCCGAAAAATAGAGCAGGAGCAATTTTTTTAACGCGGCGAAAAAATACCAGCATAGATGCTCCGCATCAGCTTACAAACATACATATAAAAACCGAATGGAACGATTGTTTGTCAATTCCGACGTGAAACGTAAACGAACGGCCTTATCTACAAAAACATTTATCACGTCGCGATGTCGGGACGTACCAGCGTCACTCGTGTAGTGATTAGAATATCATCAAAGTAACAAAAAAATTACACCATCTCCCGCTAAAGGGAACCATGTGTAGATGTGAAGCAGCGGGCGCTAACGCTTACACTGGCGGCGGCGTTGACGCTGGCGCTCATCGCAGCGTTGCGCAGGAGAGAAAACTTGGGAGGCGCAAAGCACGCAGTGATGGAGCGGTGTTTCCTACTGGAACATGCCAATCGCTGCTAATGGGCAATGAGAGACAGAAGACACCCACTCGACACAGAGACCCGCAGTCCGCTTTTAGTTAACGCGCACGCTGCGAATTTTTATTGTTCAACAACGCACAGGAGAAATCTCCCACCGGCACCACCTTGCAGGTCAAAATCCATTGCCATATATACGGAGTGGCCAGTGAACGGTTGTGCAGCGCGAGCAGTCGGTTTTTTCAAGCAAGAAACTCGCTAGCAGACGCTGCCTGCGTCGGCGTCGCGAGGCGAGAGATGGGGGGAGCGTAGGGAGACGAGAGAGAGGAGGGGACGCACATGCGCAGTGGGAGTGTGGACGCCGCGGGCAGGGATGCCCTAGAGGCGAGAGGGGGGAGCGTAGGAGAGGAGAGAGAGGGGGGGACGCGCATGCGCAGTGGGAGTGTGGACGCCGCGGGCAGGGATGCCTAGAGGAGAGAGGGGGGAGCGTAGGAGGGGAGAGAGGAGGGGAGGCGCATGCGCAGTGAGAGTGTGGTTGCAGCGGGGAGGGATGCCGAGAGGAGAGAGAGGGGGGAAAGGAGGTTTTTTATTTATTTTTTTTTCAAAGGGTTTGCGCATGCACAGTAAGTGAGGCCACGCGGCACACCACCACCACCACCGGATTAAGCTTCGCCATAAGATGCTTCACATCTAAAAATCTTAGTTACTACTCCCTGCACCTCTTTTCTATAGCATGATCAACAGCAGACAAAAAATATATTACTTAGCATAGGTGGCACTTTAGAATCAAGGCATATGCCCAATTTTTGGACATAAGGAACACCTTCACATGTAACAAAAGTAGCTTGAAGATAGAAGTTGAGACGTTGAAAGAAGGCGCCTGCCGCTACACCACACTTTTCCCTAAACGCAAGTTCATCTTTATGTTCCCTTATGGGATGTTTTACACATGTCATGAGGTCGTGAGGCATATAGCAAAAGAGGTCTCCTCATCAAAACTCGCTACAGAGCAGGAGGCACATTTTTGAGAGAACAAGTAATCAGTGACATGGTTAGCGCTTGGGATAATGAAATGATCTTGCATTCACAGTGAAGAAAGATGCGTTTGGTGTTACCTGGAAAGAGCTTGTTGCCAGCAATGACATTCAATTACAATAGAGCGGAAAACGATGATTAACGTGTGCGTGTTTGCGCTGAAAGAAATGCTCAGTGCATCTTCTTTGGCTTTTTCAAGCAAAGGGACGAGACGCTCAAGGTATATTTTATGCAAAAGGGATAAGACCTGCTTTTTACAGGAGTAGGATTGACTGAAACTGGCTTGAAGTTTTTGCGATGGCGCACGCATCTTTTCAGAGAACTAATGCCAGACAAACAATGAAGGAACATTCCTTGTCAGATTGCAAGAGCCTCAGATTGTTCTGTAGAAAGGTCCACCAGAGGTGTCAATTGCCCGCACTTTTGTGGGCACCTTGGAAACTGGCTCAAGGCGGACACAAGTGTATTTTGGCAGGATGCGCCCCTTGGTAGGGACTCGATTAGAGATGCTGCGAGAGAGGGCCATCTTATCCAGGAAGTGTCCGTTAAGGCTCAAACATAATTTAGGTCCAAATTCTAGGACACTACGGTGCCTGTCAGGAAGATTGTGGCCACCAAGGACCACCACGTCGTTCATTGCGGCAGGGCACTTGTACTTGCGCAGAAAGGTTGGGCGAACACTGTTCCAAAAAAATTTTAGCAAATAATGTGTTGCCCTTCGCCGATCAACAACAACACGGCTGGTTCCTCAATACCATGTGCGGGACAGACAGAAGAAGCCAAGGCAGTCAACGAAGAACCTAGCTTCTCTCCGCCACTGAGAAGGAAACAGCCGGCAAAGGCTACTACCATGGCTAGATGAAGGTTTGAAAAAGCCGCAATGACCCTGAACGTCAGGAGCGCAGATAGAGGCCTTGGCATACGAAGACGCTGTAATAGCACGGCAGATGCTAACAGCGCTAATGGACGACAACACTGCAGTACTATAGAGGTCACGGTTTTGACAAGCAAAAGAGCCCGTTCACCTTGAAATTAACTGCAATAGCGTGCAATATTGGGTAAGCAGGGACAGTTGGGCGAGTTGGTTGAACATTGGGTAAGTTGGCTTAAGCACATGGTAAAGGCAGCGCAAATGGATGATGTCGCGAGAAGAATGACGCAGCACAGGCGCTGAACTAACAACTTTCGGGTGTATGAACAAGAAGAGAATAAATGCAAGGATACCGATTGCGTGTGCACCACTTCATTGAAGATAATTGTCAGGTTTTCGAGCAGACTGAATTGACAAATATGAAGATAGATGTATGGGGAGAAAATGCAAAGACCATGGTTGTTCTTATTGTGAAAAGCTTCTAGATTTCACGTAATATTTTATCAACGTGCTTAAAGATGGTATACGTCCCAAGGATGACATGTGTGTCCCCTTAATAATTACACTTGTTTTGTAGCGTGCGTATGTGGTGTAGTGTATAACATCCCTCAAACTTGCGGCAAATTAAAGCTCTGTTGGACAGACTGGTGTCCGCCGCGGTGGTGTAGCGGTTACGGTGCTCGGCTGCTGACCCAAAGGTCGCGGGTTCGATCCCGGCCACGGCGGTCGCATTTCGATGGAGGCGAAATGGTAGAGTCCCGTGTACTGTGCGATGTCAGTGCACGTTAAAGAACACCAGATGGTCAAAATTTCCGGAGCCCTCCACTACGGCGTCTCTCATAATCATCTCGTGGTTTTGGGACGTAAAACCCCAGATATTATTATTATTACAGACTGGTGCCTGCCTTAACCAGACTACGCCTGTACAACAAAGCATTAAGTGTCACACCTCTTTTACATTTATCATCTAATTGCCGCTCTTGTGGCAGTCAACATTTCCTTCATACCATATTTGAATATTTGTTTCCTCTCACCTTTAAGCACTTCATCAAAGACCACGTTGAAATCATAGAAGCTTTTCACACGAAGAAGAACAATGACCTTGGTTTTTTCGCCCCTTTCATTTTCGTGATTGCGAATTTACCCATCTAGGAAAATCTGACAGATACATGTAATTAGATGGAGCGTGAGGAGTCGGGCAACATGTATATATTCTCTTTTGAGAACAAAGCTCTGAAAGTGTTCATGGTAAAACTTTGGGTGTCCGCAAAAAAAACGTTTCACGCCACTCCTTATCACGCGCCTTCGTTTATCAGTCACGTCCACCGACGGACAGTCCACGCAGACACCACGCCAAATTTGCCCACCGCGTGAGCCGAGTAGGAGCGAACAAATGCCAGCGTTTTTACCGAGGGTGCCTCAGGCAGCTTTGCAAGATGGTTTTGGTGCTGGAGTTTGGACATTCTTGCATGGTCTGTGACAGGCTGTGGTTCGACTCTACTTTTTGTCTGCGCCATGGAAAGACCTAGCATCTGAAAAGGAGGCCAGGTTAAGTCCTTAAAACCAAGCAAATTCACAGTTTTTTAGGCTTTACGCGGCTAGCGTAAACTTGACTCTTATTTTAAGAAAGCCGACAGCTCTTAGTTTAGCACCAGATCTTTGTCACTATTGTGCTCGTGTCGTTCATTTGCGCTGCTTTTACCACGAAGATAAACAAACTAACCCTGTAGTTGGCTATTGCAGTTCATTAAATGTTGAACTGGCTAATGATAATAATAATAATAATAATAATAATAATAATAATATCTGAGGTTTTACGTCCCAAAACCACAATATGATTATGAGAGACGCCGCAGTGGAGAGCTCCGGAAATTTTGACCATTTGGTGTTCTTTAGCGTGCACTGACATCGTACAGTACACGGGCCTCTACCATTTTGCCTCCATCAAAATGCAACCACCGTGGCCGGCATTGAACCCACGACCTTCGGGTCAGCAGCCGAACACCATAGCCATTGATCCACCGTGGCGGACTGTAGAACGGGCTCTTTTGCTTGTCAAAGCATTGACCTCTCTATTCCTGCTCTGTAGTCCCTTAACGCTGTTTGCATCTGCTGTGCTAGGACAGTGTCTAGGTATACCAAAGCTTCTATTTGCACACACCCCCCTGTCGTTCAGGGCTTTTGAGGGTTTTTGCAACCTCCACCTAGCTATGTTCGTCGCCTCTGCCGCCTGCTTCGTTCTTCGTGGTGGAATCAAGTCAGGTTCTTCGGTGACTGCCTTCGCTTTATGAGTCTGTCCCACCCTGGTCGTGAAAGACACAGTCGTGTTAATGCTGATTAGCGCAGGAGAACGGATATTTTGGCAGAATTCTTTTGGAACACTGTTAATCCGACCTGGCCGCACAAAAAAGTGCTCTGCAATGAAGTTCGATGCGGTGGTCCTTTGTGGCCACGATTTTCCTGACGCGCACCGTGGTATCCTAGAACTTAGACCAAAATTCCGTTTTGAGCCGTAGCTGACGGTCATGGATAAGCTGGACCTCTCTCGCAGCATCTGCTATCAGGTTCCCAACCAAGAGCGCCCATCCTGCCAAATGACACTTGTATCTGCCATCAGCCAGTTTCCAGGTAGGTCACGGTCGTCCGGGCGGTCGACACCTCTTGGACTTTCGTACAGAGCAGTTTTAGGCTCTGACAATCTGACAAGGAATGTTGGTTCGTTGTTATGTCGGACATGCAGTTCTCTCGAAGGCTGCATGTGCTATTACGAAAAAAACTAAACAAAAAAAGCCACTTTCTGACAATCCTGATCATGTTAATAAACAGGCCTTAATCCTCTTGCATGAAATAGGCCTTGAGCGTCTCGCCTCCTTGGTTGAAAAAGTAGGCTGAGCATTTTAATCTGCGGAAAAAGCGCACAAGTTAACCATTCCTTTCCGCCCTATTGTACACCATTCCTGACAACAAGCTTTTGCACTTCACTCCAAGCGCATCTTTGTTCACTACGAAAAGAAGCTCCGTTCCATAACCTTAGTTTTAACCATGTAACTGATTACCTGTTCTGTCAGACCCATGTCTCCTGCTCGGCAGCATGTTTTGATGTGGAGGATCGCTTTTGCTGAATGCCTCAATACAACCTCATGACATCTGCAAAACATTGCATATGGAACATAACGAAGAACGTGCGTTTAGGAACAATCGCAGTCTATCGGTGGAGGCATACTTGGAACGTCTCGGCCTCTATCTTAAAGCTACTTTCGCGGTATGGTAGGTGTGCGCCGCATGTTCAAAAATCGCGAATGAGCATTGGTTCTAATGCGGCGCCTATCCTCAATAACATTTTCGTCTGCTCTTCACGGTGCTTTAGATAAGGAGGTGCAAGGAGTAGAAACTAAGGCTTTTGTGTTGCGTCACTGGTTTTCTTATCATCCTCCCGAGTGACGCTGCGCTTTCCGACTTCATGAAGTGATGAATAATTTCCCATATAATGCCCTTGCTTTAGCTATCATGCCTGAATTGCCTAACAATGTTGCATTTCGGTTTTAAGATTTGTGTTTGTATGCTGAGCCATAGCATCTATGCTGATGTTTTTTTCGCCGGCTTCAAGAAAAAATTGCTCCTGCGCTATTGTTCGGGCCATACCAAGATAGTTAAAAATGGCATTGCGTACAAATGCCTAGAACCTCCCATGACTAAGTGTTGCACCATCAATCTATGACGTAATTGTTTTTTTTTTTCGCGAAGTAAATTTTGAAGAGCGTGTACCGCCATATACAGGAAGAGAAATGGCCAGTCAAAAAAGAATGTGTGCTCCATCAATCATCACACTCGCTTGGTAACATGTGTAAGTAGTATGAAGTATAAGATCACGCCAACTTGTGACAAAAGATATATTGGACAGACTGCTTCCTGCCTTAACGAGAGACTACGCCAGCACAACAAAACATTAAAGCGCACATGCACGTTACATCTGTGATCTCATTGGCGCTCATCTGGCTGTAAACCTTTGTTGTATAGCACGCATGCCATCTTGAAGCCCGTTGCTCGAAGATTACTTGAAAACATGAAAACTTTTCACATTAAAAACAACCATGAACTTTGCATTTCCGCCGCATTCATCTCCATAATTGCGAATTGAGCCAGCTCCAGAAAATGATACAAATATCTGTTTGAGATTGTGCACGCGCAGCTGAACTATTTGTACTTACACACTTCTTTTAAGTAAACGCGCTAGCGGTTAAATCAGCGCTTCACCTGTCCATTCTTCTGATGTCGTCAACCTTTTGGGTTGCTTTCACTTGAGAAGAACTCAAGTGAAAGCAACGCCTTGGCTTCAGGCGCATGCGTTGTACTTTTTAGTGTATATATCTTGTGTCCTCACACAAATAAATTCAGTTGCCACCCGTGGTGTCGTCCTCGTCTTCTGCTTTTTGTGTGCGTGTTTATTAGCGACAAACTATGCATTCTGTTGCTTTCACCATGAAGATAAACCAAATAGCCGTTTCGCACACTATTCAGTTAAGGTAATCTGTATTTTCATGCTTGATCAAAATAAAATTATAGAATGTCTGCTAACACAAACGACGAGCGCTCGATTCCGTCTGGGGTGGACACATTTGGGTGGAGGCGAATTATAACAAGCCCATGTATTGTGCGATAGATAGGTAGCTAGAAAAGGTAAAAGTGCTTTTGTTTCGCTAAGAAATTCGTCGCTTGTAAAAGTTAAAATAATCTGTGAGCCAGATGATAATTGCTGTACAATCTTTTATTCATTATTCATCGTAGCTAGCCTTTGCACCGCTTGCATCATCAGGCTGCAAGCGGCGAACGCAAACATCGCCCTCTTCAAAAGCTCGAACATCCGGCGTGACCGGAAGCCACCACATGCTAAGTGCTTTGAGGCCTCTCACTTTTGGAGCCCCTATTTAAAAACTCTCAAATGTAAAGCCTCGCATGGCATTTAACCCCTTCCCACCACCCTACAGTAACCTACATATGGATCAAAGCGGCTACACATGATCACCTTTCCAAATAATATTGCTAATACAGACTGCAATGCAATATACACCAATGTTAAGCACATTCAAGGACACAGTTTGGCCTATATTGCTTGAAGTGGACAGGACAACTATAAACAAAAAATTACACCATCTCCCGCTAAAGGGAACCATGTGTAGATGTGAAGCAGCGGGCGCTAACGCTTACACTGGCGGTGGCGTTGACGCTCGCGCTATCGCAGCGTTGCGCAGGAGAGAAAGCTGAGGCGCAAATCACGCAGTGATGGAGCGGTGTTTCCTACTGGAACATGCCAATCGCCGCTTATGGGCAATGAGAGACAGAAGACTCCGACTGGACACAGAGACCCGCAGTGCGCTTTTAGTTAAAGCGCACGCTGCGAATTTTTATTGTTGAACAACGCACAGGAGAAATCTCCCACCGGCACCACCTTGGAGGTCAAGATCCATTGCCATATATATGGGATGGACAGTGAATGGTTGTGCAGCGCGAGGAGTCGGTTTTTTCAACCAAGAAACTCGCAGACGCTGCCTGCGTCGGCGTCGCGAGGCGAGAGAGGGGGGGGAAGCCTAGGAGAGGAGAGAGAGGGGGGGGGACGCGCATGCGCAGTGGGGTGTGGACGCTGTGGGCAGGGATGCCTAGAGGAGAGAGGGGGGGCGTAGGAGAGGTGAGAGAGGGGGGGACGCGCATGCGCAGTGGGAGCGCGGGCAGGGATGCCCTAGAGGAGAGAGGGGAGAGAGGAGGGGAGAGGCGCATGCGCAGTGAGGGTGTGGTTGCCGCGGGGAAGGATGCCTAGAGGAGAGAGAGGGGGAAAGGAGGTTTTATTTATTTTTATTTTTTTTGAAAGGGTTTGCGCATGCGCAGTAAGGGAGGCCACGCCGCACACCACCACCGGATTAAGCTTCGCCATAAGATGCTTCACATCTAAAAGATGAGTCATTATCACCTGGAGAGTGTATCCTTGATGACCCATATCGAGTTCTCAAAGAGAAAAATTTTCCCAGTTACAGTTACTCGAGTTCTGGCTGCCTTATTGTCACGGAGTCGTGACGTGGACGAAGGCAGCAGTCGGCTTGTCCAAGATGAAGCTCTTTCTTTGGCCGAACTTGTGGGCAGGAAACGCAAAGGCAATCTACAGCAATACATAATGTCTACTGATAGAGGCGAACAGATTGTCGGTCGTCAATAAACTGAGCATCGCTGGAACGCGCCGCCCAAAATCGACACTTTGCAAGCGTGGGTGCACACCGTAGTTGTTAGGTAATTTCTACCGAGGGTGTGGGCACGGGTTAAATCACCAACACTTCTAACAACATTTTTAGCACTGTGATGCAATAGTTTTCCACTCAGAAGTGGGTGCCAGGGATTCCAATTTAATGCTTCGAAATTCCTAAATAGAGGGTACTATGAAGTTTTTGCGGTTGGATATACGACTGGGTGACTTATATACAGCTTCGTGGTGAAAGTGTTGATGTAATAACAGTCATCTTACTGTAATATTCAAAACATAGATAGTGTTGGAATTGAGGGAAAAATTCTAGCTCTTTTGACGGGACACACAAGGATTCCATTGCCTGTAAGCACCAGGAATTTTATTAGAGACCACAGTCGCAATAGCTCACGACACACGACAAAAACTGTTAAAGTAAAAGCGACGTGCTTTTTTCTTTTAAGAACGTGGTTCTAGTAATTGCTGATGCGGTATGGAATTACCGTGTCTGCAGGTTTTTCGCATTCTTCGGTGTACACGTCGTGCTTAGCTTTTCTTCTGCGCGAGAAGAAAGCAAACATGAACCGGGAGCAGTCCGTTACGTTGCCTCTGAAAGTTTCATTTGCCCACAGTTCGAAATCTGCAAACGTTTGAACAATGAACAATTACTTTTTAACAATTCATTCGTTATAGACATCAAGCCATGCAAAAAGCCTTCTGCTGCTATTTCTGTTTTTTGTTTGCCTACTAATTCAGTTTTCTAAAACAAAGACAATGTTTCGGACCACCTTCTTACTGAGCATGTGTTTCGACACTCTGTATGCATTTGTTTATATTTGCTTATGGGTGTGTTACCTAATTAGGAATGAAGAAGCGGTATGACGCGCTCTGGTTTACTAACATTTAATAGTCTTTATTATATTGATAGAACTTGTGTAGAATATGATGATTTCTTTTCAGTTGAGATAGGCTCTGTTTTCTCGGAAGATTGGTGTACTTGACAACGTTCACAACAGCCACTGCCCCTACACTTGCAAGATTGTACACATACCACAAACAGAAAACAATATTGCGAAGTTTTAACAAAACTATAAGTTAATAAATATTTTGGGAAAAAGCAACGTAAAAAAATTAAGTCAGCTTCGCATTAAAGGTGCCAAGCCTGAAGGAAGTGCGGAGCTGGACAGTCTTCTTTGTTTCCTTTTTTTCCTCTTTCCTGCTTTCATTCTTCCTTTTTCTTTTCAAGTTTTTCTGCCTTTTTTGTCTTTAGTTGTATTTATTTTATTTTCATCCTATCTTTCCCTTTCTGTCTCTCTGGTTCTAGTTCTCGCTTGCTTCCTGTATTTTATGTTACTGTACGTGGTATTACCCGCGTTACGCCAAGCGACGACAGCCCTAGCCCCGAGGCTGCTCCACCCTGAATATCATCATCAATGCGCTCAAAGGACAAGAGGGGAAGACTTCTCCTTAGCGCGAATGCGCGCTCAATATGCTACAGACTGCTATGCTATAAGTCAGGGGTCTCAAACACGCGGCCCGCGGGCCGCATGCGGCCCGCGAGGCTCTCGGTTGCGGCCCGCGGCCCGCACGTCACTGTCTTCGCCCCACATTTTTTCTTTTTTTTTTTCATTTCTTAATAAGTATGTTCGTGACCTACACAAGCCCGATTGGTTTAAGGCACTGTCTCAGTGAGGCATCCCACGTGCTCACCTTGTTTTGAAACATAACCATGAAACGAAAATTATATATCCCAATCGGCGTCCAGATTTGAGTCATATTGGAGATCGGAATCGACATGTTGGAATCGTGGCAGCAAATCTCCTTCAGAAATTTCCTGTATACAGGCCCGTAGCCAGGAATTTTTTTCAGGGGGGGGGGGGGGCACGCGTTGAAAACCTTGAAAAATACCTATTTTCACTATCTATCCTCCGTAAAACACCCCCTCGATCCGGATTTCGGGGGGGGGGGGGGGCCCCTAGCCCCCCTGGCTACGAGCCTGCCTGTATATGAGATATAGGAAAGCGTTCTTTCAAATAGCCAGCGTTTTCTCGCAAATTGTACAACCTCCCCCCCCCTCGCTCCTGCCTGCTTGACTGCCCCGGCCCCTGCGGGGATAAATTGCGCAACTGCGGCCCGCTGGCTGAGGTGAGTTTGAGACCCCTGCTATAAGTGGTTTTGCCTGTGTTACGCCAAGCGATAACAGCATACGACAGCAAACAATAACTCGGACTCCTTTAGTGCTCCGCGCTTAAAACACCACGCTAAATGTGGCGGCGTAGTCGGTGTCAGATTATTACAAGATGTGAGTGCATTTTTACGTGAACTAGCATGAAAAAATATTTATCTTCAAAAATACCCTGCCTAATTTAGGAGGAACATATTCATTTGAGTACAGTGCTTCATATTAGGCAACATTCGAGTTTCGAATATCCACTTTGTTCACACTTCTAAAAGCCTAAATGTAGCCTCCGCGTAGGTTCAATTTACCTCAACTGAACCAGATCCAGCTTTCGCGGACATCGGCGTTTAGTACGCGTGTCTTCCACCACGTGCCGCACAACCTTTATCTTTGTGAATCTCGCGCGAAGTCAAGAGTTGCGTCACGGCAAGAAAAAAAAAAGGAAGGAAACAAAAGAAAAAAGTTGAGAACACATAGCTTAACGACTTGGCTTAACCTGCCGCGTTCATTGCTAACGGTGACAAAGATAAGACCAGCGAGCTGCAACGTTAAAGTGCCTAGTCATTCCCCCGATCCCATGGCAACGACTTGTTTTACGCATCAGAAAAAGAAAACGGTGCCCGACTGCACTTGGAATTTTGAAAGGGCAGCCAGACGTATTCATTTATTTCCTTTGCATTTGTTTACAGCAGGTATGTTATGCCCGCCGTTTGTCCGGTTCGCGATGTGGAGAAGAAACCATGATCATGCCGGTGCGGCCACTTCAAGCAAAATTAAGGACAGCTGTGCCTTGTTAAACCAATGTAACTATAGACAAGCCTTATTAAGTCATGTTGAGGATTGTAAAACCTAATTAACTACGCATAAAGGAGCTAATGAAATCACACCTCAAAAAGCCCTAATTAAGCCGAGCTGAGGTTCCCGTGTGCCTTGTCATGCCGAACTATCTAAGATGTGTCGAGCTTCGTCTAACAGTAATTAAGACTGAGCGTAAGTAATGCTAACTCAGCTAATTAGCTAATTAAGCTTAGCTTGACATGGGATGCAAGCTAATCGAGACAAGGCCTGGAATATGAAAGTTAGGCCAATTAAGCTAATTAAGGTAAGTAAGATACTCGGTGCTGTGATTTCCAAGCGATTCCCAATGGAACCCGATTGATACCTATAACCAATACTCGTGAATCGCAATGTTATCGCGTGAACACTTCGCGCATGGGCGTGTGAATGAACGTGTGCCTAGTCAAGCCAGGACCAGCCGAGTGCCGACCAGCTCTGCTCTGCCCCAGCCTTGCGCGACTGAGAGCAAGCTGCGCAAATTTTTTACCGTGTCGAAAGGCTCCGCCGATGGCAGATCTTGAAGCAGTTGGAGTACATTTAATGACTTAACAGTCGAATGATAGCATTTCGCAATGTTGAGTTCTAGGTTACATAAATAATTCAATTATCGCCCACATTTCAATTCGCAAAGTTTAGCCGTGGAGTTTGCAAGGCGACCTGGAACGAATTCCTATGATGCCACCGTTTCGAGATATCAATTCCCGAACATTACGGAGAAATACATTGTCATTCGAATTATAATCTTAACAAATTGTCATTTCATGTATTGAAGCCCAAAATTAAGTCGAACACGATGTATTTCTTCGACACTGATCTCCACGCTCATTTGCCCGAGTGCGCATATCGTGTGCCAACCACAGTGCGCCGCAACATCGCACAAGTGACATGGCTCAACACGGCGTCATACAGACCTCGAGCGGCCGATGGGTGTCACCAGTCGATATTTAAAAAAAAAAGAACAAAAAAAAACAAAAAAAGCGGAGGGCTCAATAACATAATTTTTGCGTACACTACGGCTTGCTGAACAAGATCACACGTATGGACATCTATCCCTAGCCACTAATAGACGAGGCTGCGACTGCCGGCAAGGAGCATAGTTGGACCTGCGATCCGGCAACTTGCAGCCCCGATGGCTGAACTTGACCACCGCAAACCAGGCTTCGTTGGATCCGATGGCTTATATGAATTCATTGTGATGTGATTCCGGCTGTGCAACGCGCTTGCAACATTTGAACGCATGATCGGCATCCTTCGCGGCTTCAAGTGGCAGACAAATCTCTACTACCTGAATGGTACTATGATCTTTTCAGGCGGCTTTGCGACCCATCTACAAAAGGTCGAAGCTGTCGTCACTATAGCCTCAGCTGTAATGGCTTTCAGGTAAACTTAAACGGACACTAAAGAGCAAAACGATTTTTCGCGTATTAGTAAAGTACAATTTCAAAATCCTGAAAACACCACTGTTACCGCGACACGACGCTTGGTAAGCGAGAATACACGCGAAAAGAAAATGCGGGTGGAGACGCCACCTTGAGATTCCCGCACCAAACACTGTGACGTCATAGATTTTGAAGGCGTCTGCTGAGTCCTACGTAGCTTCCAATCGATAAAAATGAGGTGTATTGTCATCTGTGCGTGCCATAGACCTAGCATACGAAGTTTCAGAAAAATTCATCGAGCCAATGTCGCGATAATAGGAAATATACATTTGGAATTTCTGACGTCACACGCGCAGATATGGGCGCCAAATTTTAAAATAAAATTTCAGCCTTGATTTTCTCCGCTAATAATGAACTTATGATAGTGAAACATATGGCATTCGAGTTCTCAGAGTGACGTTTGTCAGTCTAAACCAAGTCATTGTTTCGCTTTAGTGTCACTTTAAAGAAGTATTGCTTTGGCTTACGAAAGATGCTTATTCTGGACCGTCTTATTTCGAGATGGCGGCCTTTCAGATCCCATGACACTTCGTGCTGTTGCTGCGTTTCCTAAACTGACAATGAAACACCTTCGCAGCTTTCTGTGCATTTGATTTTTTGTAGACGTTTCATTCGCGACTTCCCCCACAATCATAGCGCCTCTGACTGACCTCCACAGCGGCCCGCGACCTTTGAGCGAAGTTACATGTGGTGATGCACCCAGGAAACTCTGATGTATTCTTATGTCGCCTCCAATCTTGCGACAGTTTAATTTGCACGCCCCATATGAGAGAGAGAGACGTTTATTATGACAGGAAAGCTGAGAGCACCCCAAATAAAATTTACAAAGTCACTAGCGGTGTTCTCTTCGGCGCTGTGCTTGCCCAGCGTTAACGCGGATTTGACGAGTTAGTTGTTGCTTATGCAAGCCATTTCACCTACCAAAGCACGCACAAGCCTACATAAAGTACGGTTGAACCCCGTAACCCCTCCCTCACCCCCCCCCCCCTGCATCCGCCGATCAATACACATTCTAGCAGTGGTCTTCTTGTCCATCTACGACGCGTTTTCACTATAGCCGTCACCGACATGCCTGTGCACGGCGCAAAAAACCCTGCATTGCTTCCCTTATGGACTTGTTGCGTGAAGCGACGTCACCTACCGTCCCTAGAGAAATAAGCCATGAAACACACCATTTCATTCTTGACGAGAGTTGCTCTACCATCACAACTACCTCTGTGATGGACGCCAATGGCTCTTATTCCGCGCCATCTACGTTAAGACATATGTGCCACCTTCAACGCTGACTCACAGTGCGCACATGCCGAAGGGTTGAAGATGCCGAGGGGTTGCACATGCCGAAGGGTGCACATGCCGAAGGGTTGCACTTTCCTCGAGCTCTTCTACTATCAACGCAGAATGTGCCGCTTCTTCCACCGCTACACTTGTTGCGTCGCGCAGCGCCGCACAAATCCCCCCTTGCCATTCCCCTGCTCCGTAACAACCACTGACTTGCCCTCTCCGCCCCTTGAACTACGCCGGCGTTGATTTGTGTGGACTTCTTTCCATCCCTCCTGCTACCAACTGATAGATAATTGTTGTCATCGATCACACGCTAAGCAGAGACTTCACCATTGCCATCTGCATCGGCTAGCAATGTTGCCTCTCATTTCACACCACGTCATTCTACAGCACGGCGTGCTACCCGAGCCGCGAATCGACCGAAGGACGTGTAAAGTAAAAAAGAGAATTGGCGCTAGGACGGATCCTTGTGGTACGCCTGACAGGACGTCTAGGCTGCTCGAGATACTGTTGTTCACAAAAACGAATTGTTTACGATTTTTTAAGTAAGACATTACCCATTTAATAACGTTATGTTCAATACCGATTGGTTGCATTTTTATTATGAGATAATGGTGCGGAACGACATCAAACGCTTTTGCGAATTCCAGAAAAACGGCATCTATTTGTCCTGTTGTGTTGAGTACATTTGCAATATCGTCGGTGATATCGGCTAGCTGTGTGACTGTTGACAAGCCAGATCTAAATCCGTGTTGCTGAGAGTAGAGCAGCTTGTTAGCCTCTAGGTGAGTTATACTTCCTTTAAAAATGATATGCACTAATATTTTGCAGCTCGTGCTTGTTAAAAAGACCGGGCGGTAATTGGTAGCTTCGTTTTTAGATCC
Source organism: Rhipicephalus appendiculatus (assembly GCA_030522465.1). Classification (NCBI taxonomy): domain Eukaryota; kingdom Metazoa; phylum Arthropoda; class Arachnida; order Ixodida; family Ixodidae; genus Rhipicephalus; species Rhipicephalus appendiculatus. The sequence continues at coordinate 6,143 of JALIZH010029514.1, read as the reverse complement.
GGATTTATGTATGGGGATGACCTTGGCCGTGCGCCAATCATCAGGGATTGTGTGTGCAGATATGGAGCTAATGTATATTTTGTGCAGATACTGACTCACCCAGTCACAATATCTCTTAAGGAAAGCGTTTGAAATGTTATCTGGGCCTGCAGACTTCTTGACTAGAAGTTTTAGTAGTAAGCAGTGGACACTTTCTAGGTTTATATTTATTGCTGGCATAGGGTTCATTAAGGAATATGATGGCAAACTTCCCCAGAAGACCCATGCATGAAGACGGAGTGAAAGAAAGCGTTCATTTGATCGACTATTCGGTCTGCCTGAGTGACGATTTTATTGCACGATGTAAGCAGGGAGATATCGGAATGCTGATTTGACAAATAGTGCCTAAACTTTTCTGGCTCCGATTGCATGACGGACGGTAGTGTTTCCGAAAAGAAGTGAGACTTAGCGGTAGAAATTTTGTTGTTTAATGTGGCGATGAGGCTGTGTAGATTGCTAGGTATTCCGCGCTTGCGTTGTCGTTTATTCTTTCGTTTTAAATGTATAATCTCCCGTGTCACCCACGGATACTATCGGTCAGCGCGTTTCCTTTTCGAAAGAACGTAATAGGTTTCACAGTAGTTCAAGATATCTTTGAAGCATGACCACATTTCGCCTACGTTGTTCATTTTTTCGAAATCGGGAAAGGATGACTCTAAATGGGCTAAAACGGCATCGTCGTCCGCATGCGCATAGTCTCTGAAATAGGTGGTTCGAGTTGTTTTTGTTGTTTGAGATAGTGTTATAGGACATGAAAGGATGATAATCTTATGATCGGAAATTCCTTCTTCAACACTGATAGCACAGTGATCGAGTGAACTACTAACGAACACGAAGTCAAGCATTGACGAACAAGAATCTACAACACGTGTGGCACAAGATACTAGTTGGGACAATGAGAAACTGAATGCTGTTAGTAGCAATGATTCCGCACTTGCTATTTCTCGGTGGTCATGGCACAGGTCTGGCCAATTTATTCCAGGTAAATTAAAATCTCCACAAAGGATTATCTTCGAACGTGAGTTTGTATGTTGTGCAATGTAATCGTACATAATTTCTAAATACGCAGAGGAAGAGTTTGTGGGCCGGTACACTGCCCCAAGAAATATGTTCTCCCATGGTAATTGACCTTGCACCACACACTTTCGTGGTCGCTAATGTCTTCTAAACGGGAAGACTTAAGGTTCTTTTTAATAGCTATAGCAACCCCGCCACCCCGCGATGTTCGATCTTTGCGGAATAATTTGTATGAAGAGGGAACAAACTCAGAATCGAGTACGTCTTCATGCAACCATGTCTCCGTATTGACTAAAATATGTGGATTGTGATTTAGTATTAGACTTTCGAGTAGAGTTAACTTGTTTAAGACGCTACGGGCGTTAAGTGACAGAACTCGCAAGATTTTGGCACAAGGCTGTCATTGTTTGCTTTTACTTTTCGGCTGCTTCTGCATAGATGCATTTGGTTTTGTTATTTTCACTCTTCTGTCTTGAAGCGCGTCCCAGACAAACAGTTTCCCACCTACTTTCATCTTGTCATAATTTAGCGACACTTTCAAGCTTGTGCCCTCTCTTGTTCTGCGGAATGCCAAAGTTTTTCTCCTGCGTCACGCACTTTTTTTTTTGAAAAATCCTCTGAAATAGCCATTTTTGTTCCTTTCAGTTTGTTGCAACAACACAGAATTCTTGTTTTTTTTCTGCAAAGTCATACAATGGAAGGATAACTGGACGGGGGCTTTCTTTGTGGTATTTCCCCACCCGATGTACTCTTTCTAGCGACTTTACTTCTATGCCTAACAACTTTTCAAATACGTCTTCTTTAATTTTTGATTTCTAGTGATTTCCAATCTTCGCGTGGATCTTCACCGATGCCGTAAATTACGAGGTTGTTGCGTCGGCTTCGATTTTCCAAATCGTCAACTTTAGCCGACAGCTCAAGAAGTTGGACGTTCGTGCTATTAAAGGATTGTTCGCAAAACCACTACTTTTTGTTCGAGAGCCTGCAGGCGACATATTTCCTTTTCTAGAAGCAACCCGTTCGTGAACGTTGGTCACCGCAGATTTAACTAGTTTCAAGTTAGAAGTCAATTACTTCAAAGATTTCGAAGTTTTTGTTTGATCTTTCAAAATCTTGTTCAGGAGATCGTTTGTTGATCTGGATTCAGATTGAGAGTCTCAAGTTGGCCCTGGGTTTGTTTCTATATCACCGGCGGTTAGTAACAGCAACTTGATAACATCAACACAATCCTTCATAGCTTCAAGAAGGAAATGTGGACTTGGCAGCACCATCAAAGGTTAAAGAGTCGTCTCGAATGGAATAAGTGGGTTTTCCACCAACCTGGATAACGAAGAACATGGGAATTAGCATCCGTTCCTTTTCGGCGCAACCAAGTCCACTGAAGCATCTGTCTGCGCTCCCGCTGTTTATACGGTTGATATGTAGTTCTTCCGTTGACGCCACGGTGCTGGTCCACCAGGGTTCACGTGATGCACAAATGCGGTCGAGGTGTGGTGGCAGCTCCGTTCTGTGTATGGCGCATTGGTCCGGCGCAGACAGCGTGGTGTTGAGTTGCAGCCAAGCATGATCACCGGTCATGGCCGTAGTGCTCCTGAGGCCGTTTTCTTAACTTGATATGTTCAAACTTTGGTACGATGGTACATTTCTGCATGACCAACATAAATGACAGGTGGTAATACGACAATCATGACTTTCATGTCATGTACAACATCATTTATATGCCACGCTCATGGCGCGCTGACGGTTCTTTTGCTAGCTTGATATACACCAAATTTCGTATTGCTTGATGTTTCTGTATGACGAACACAAATGCTAAGTGGTCATATGGAAATCATGACATGTCACGTACAACATCACATAAATGCCCCGCTCATGGCGCGCTGACGGCGCTTTCGCTAGCTTGATATACACCAAATTTGGTGCTGCGTGACGTAAGTGTATGACGAACATAAATGCCAAGTGGTCATCTGGAAATCATGACATGTCATGTACAACATTTTACATGCCACGGTCATGGTGCGCTGGCCGTTTCGCTAGGTTGGTATACCCCAAATTCGGTAATGCGTGACGTGACTGTATGACCACGGCCGTTCGATGAAAACACGTGTTCATCAAGCGGCCGTGGTGTGACGAACAAAAATGATAAGTGGTAATATGGAAATCATGACATCAGGGTTATGGTCACAGGTGATTATGCACGCACCCAGGATGCGTTCGTTAAAAACGTGTCTAAAAGGGAGACACATGAGCGCGTCGATGCGTTGAGCGAGCGTTTCACTTTCTTCGTATCCCTGGGGGTCGATGCCGTCAATGCTGAAGCTCCATCGCGCCCTCTGGTCAGTGTCGGATGCCTATGATGCGAGTTACAAAGAACCACGAACACGGCCAGCGCTAACAAAAGTGCGCGGTTCGTCAGCGGTCGCTAGCCGCAGACTCACCGGCCACCGCATCGAAGCGATACGAAATTGGCTTTGCTACGTCAGCGGTACAAAGCCGGCCAGCGGCCGGTGTGAGTGCGTCGACGGCGCAGGTGAGAGAGACACCGTATAGAATTTGTTTCGCAGATATAGCGGAAAAGGCTATTGTGAGCGTCAGCGTGCTACTCAACGCTAACGCTAAAACGGAATGCCTGGTATGCCAACTGGTGGGCTTTTAGTACAGCGAAAAGTATTCCCGCTAACGCTTACGCATGTAGCTACGGTGCCATTTATTTATAAATACACTAAATGGACTGTAAAAACCTCAAGTGCGCCAATAAATCGAGCTGATCTCAAGACCCCGCTGCTGCGTCTCCGTACCGCGTTTTGTTCAGTAGAGAGTTTTAGTATAGGCGGGAAACGCTTACGTTAGCGTTAGCGTGAGTCTCAGCGCTAACGCTAGAACGGAACGCGCTGCGTGGCAAACATTGGTCTTTTAGTACAGCGGGAGGCATTCCCGCTAACGCTAACGCAAGCGCATACGGCGCCATCTAGACAAAAACACTAAATGCACTGTAGAATCCACAAGTGCACCACTAACTCGAGCTTCAGGATCCAAAGTCACCACTGCTGCGTCTCCGTGCTGCATTTGGTTCAGTGTTCTGTCTGGCGGCCCGAAACACATCACTTTCTTTCGATATATGCCACAATGGAGTATTCTTCAAGACCCTGTAACCTGTCTCGGATTGACATGTGGCTGTATTTGCCTTATCTTGGAAACAGGTGAATGAATAGAGCGTCGCCATCTCTGCGCGGCTACCAAAAACATGAGCGAACCTCGTAAACAAATTTTGTTAGACCTACTACACCGCTAATCGACAACGTATCTCGAAAACAGAGCTATTTTATCGGCAGTAAATGGCTGGCGAAGCCTCATTACTCAAATCTAAATCAAATACGAGCATTATTTAGGAGTGAATGAGCTTAATAATGCAGGCCGACGACTAGAAAGATTCGAAGTGGACGGCTCTCGCTTCAACAGGCACCACCATCTTGCCTTACGTACGTAATCTCTTGCGTGCGTTAGCGTTGAACGCTATATTCCAGAAATAGCGTACGTACGTAAGAGCTCGGGCTACGTTTATGTACTGCGCATGCTCAATGTGGAGCACGCAACGCTAACGCTAACGCTATATCCTTGCGTTTGCTGTTTCCCGCTATACTAAAACTCGCTAGTGTTGCGTCTGAGGGTCGAAAGACATCGCGTTCTTTCGATATATGACGCAATCGAATATTCCTCAAGACCCCTATTACCTATCTGAACTTGACTTGTGGTCGCATTTGCCTTATCTGGAAACAGGCGAATGAATATAGCGTCGCCATCTCTGCGCGGCTAGAGAACACGTGACCGAACCTTGTAAACAAATTTTGTTAAGCCTTCTGCACGGCAAATCGACTGTGTGTCTCAGAAACAGAGCTATGTTATCGACTGTGTATCCCTCGCGAAGCCTCATTACTCAAATCTGAATGAAATACGAGCATTATTTACGGATGAATACGTTTAATAATGTAGGTCAACGACTAGAAAGATTTGATGTGTACCGCTCTTGGTTCAACAGGCACCACCATCTTATACGTACGGGATCTCCTAGCGTGCGTACGTAAAGTTCCGCCTTCGTTAACGCTCTGCACATGCCCACTTTGGAGCGCTCAACGCTTACGTTAACGCTAAATCTTTGCGTTTGTTGTTTCCCGCCATACTAAAACCCGCTACTATCTTCTCGAATAAACTGCACTTCAAAGTGTGTATTTCTCTCTATGCCAAAACCATTGTCAAATATCTAGCGTCAGAGCGAGCGCCGATACGAGGCAGACGGAACCAAATTTTGGCCGTCGGTAGCGAGCACTTACGAGTACGCTGAAAGAACCTTGTTTGGGGGGCAGTCTCGTCGTTGTAAGTAGACATACGTCTACATCACTCCGTAAGATGCCGTGAACAGCAAACCCTTATTTTACATTTTGTTATTTTACATTTCAGCGTCAAATAACGGCAACAAAAGATTCACAGGAGACACGTTGTGATGCTTTAACGAATATCCGTGCTCCTCGTGAAGGCCTGCAGACGCTGTCGGGAAGCCGGCATCGGCGGGGCGCCTCTCTGCTTCGCCGGCGTTCCTGCACATGAGCCGCTGCTTCGTTTGTGTGTGCATAAGTGCATTTTAAGTACTTGGGTAACAGCAGTGCTAACGCTGGTTCGGCCGACACGACAGAGTGCCAGCTGATAAGTAGAATTGACTGAGAGGCCGTTATTCATCAAACGAGATCATGTTAAAAAATATGTGTGCTTCATTGCTAACAACGAGCCCACCTAAATTTACACGTAAACTGCGAATGTTTAATCTTTTATAACGCCAAACAGAAGTCCCCCTATCAGCACCACATGGAAAGGCATGATATCCGTGCCTATATATCCGGTGGTTGGTTTGCGGCTGTGTAGTGCCGTCGGTCGGTATGTGCTGGGTGTTTCACATTGGCACGCTGGGTGTTTCACATTGGGTGAAACACGCTGGGTGTTTCACATTGGCATGATTGTGTGTATGCCCATGCGCTGCGTCAGTTAATGCTCATTCAGTTGAAAATGCCATGAATTATGCGTGCATAGCGAAGGGC